>JAGTTH010002197.1:0-98837 GCA_022606485.1 Agraylea sexmaculata
TTGATTTAAAAAAAATATTAAAAAAATATATATTCTTAACACAATAACCCTCTAATTTTATTTAATCCATATTATTAAACATTGGATTTTTTTACATATTTACAAAAAAAAATGCATTTCTCCTATTAAAGTAATATTTGTTCCTAATTCCATTTTTAATGCATTTTTGTCAAAAGCCCTTTATCGAACGTATACTATATTCTTGCTGATTTTTTAATAATATGCTTTTAACAAAGTATAAATATTTAAATATAATGCGAGTGTAGGTAATGAATTCAGCATAGTGTAAGGAAGGTAATGACAGGCCGCGTGGTCTTTGAAGGAGACTTGTTCTCCTCTACAGTGTCTCCAATTTGCCTATGTAATTATTACCGTCATTAGAAGAACAGTCAGTGATCGTCTTCGAAGCCTTTCACTTTGACACGGCTCTTCTTTCGACTATTACTAATCATAAATATTCAGTGAGTGCTACGACATCAAGGGAGCCTTCGTCCCGACTCGACTCGACTATTCTTCAATGTTGCAATAGTATTATATTGTTAATCAGTCAGATTGCTTATTTTGTTATTCACAAGATATTAAATCCCAATTATACTTGCAAAGTAGAAAGAGGCGGGGTTGTTACTGTCCAAAAGCCAACATTTTTTTCATTGAAAATAGCATTTTTATATTATTAATACAATTTCATACATAAAACCAATAATTTATTTTTATTACGCAAAACAGCTTCTAATATTGTAAAACATATTGTGTTTGAAGTAATGTCTTGAAATATACATTTTTTCTTTATATATATATATATATATATATATATATATATATATATATATACAGGGTGGACTTAAATTAACTAAAATATTTTAAATAAATATTTATATTTTATCATTTATCTTTGTGAAACCCTACCACATGCTAAAATATTCTCACTTAATTATCCTCCTTAAAAAATCCTCCATTTTATAAAAATGTTTTTATATTTTTTTTAAATGTAAATTGCGTTAGTGACTAATAGATTATTGTAATAACTCTTTTGGTAATGTATAAACAAAAACCCGTGTCTCATTTAATCACATATGCTTTTTGATCTTATAACTATTTTTAAGCATAAACCATACCCTGTATTGTAAATTGTTTTGTTTTAAATTAAACTAGCGAAATATAGTAAGCCTATTTTACGCTACATACACATTTGCTTTATTTCACTGTATGCATTTCTTATAATCATTAGATGAATCTGTTTGATTACTAAGAGGAATTTGACAAACTTTTTATGTTCGTATAATTTATTTGTTGATTTTCTAATGAAAGAAAATATATTCTGTAATGTAATTAGTGTGGCTGTTTGTGGAGCGAAACACAATTTACTATTTGATATTTCCATAATAATTTTCAATATGATCCTGAGAGACCATTCCACCAGATTGGATGGTCAGAAGGGCCATAATTTGAAATAGAACGACATGAAATCGAGTTTGGCCTAGCATCAAGCCCTCGTTAATTAATAGAATTCGTTGAGATGGTTATAAATTGTGGAGATGCTGTTGGTAAGTGATATTTATGCGTTTGACTCGATCCAGATTCAAGTGAATTAGGGGTGAATAATGTACACCACCCTTACCCATTATTATATGCATTATTTGAGGGTAACCTAAAATAATCAAATGCACACTTGTCTGCTGCAAATCCTATCAAATATGTTCCCAATCTGAGGGGAGTTTGTTATACTAAGACTTTAACCCCTTAGCACGCATCAACCACCGAACAAATTATATTATTAATATAAGAATTAACTACTCGTCAAAGACTACTTTCTCGTATTCAATGTAATGTAGGTATCACTACTAAAAAAGATAAGTTGGAATTGAGTAACAAAGGATTAAAATTATAATATTTAGTATTTTTTTTATATACCGTTTGACTTATATATCCTATTAACCATTTAAAAAAATCCATAAGTACCAATTTTTGTAGCATTACTTTGTTACATATTGTAATTTCATACACATATTTACTCCATGATTATTCCAAGTTCTAATTATATATTACAATTTCTTTATTTAATTTGAATTTTACATAGTTTGAATAATACAAAACGTCCTATGAATTAGACTTAAAGTCCTATGAAGTGTACAGAGTATATAAATCTTTTTTCCTCTACCTAAAGTGAGAAAACATTTTTATTTGATATGAGAGATAAAAAATAAATAAAAATCCATACCGACTTTTAATTAAAGTATATCAAACGGTTAACTAATTCTTGAATGGCTATTAATTGCAAAAAAGACCTATCGTTTTCCCATTTATGTATAATCATGTCTTCATTTAAAAATCTCGTCTAACAAAAGAATGTTTATTAACTATAGTATTTATATCTTAATCAGAAGTAGATTTTTTGAGAAACAAACTAACATTGTAATAGTATGATAAAATAATTTAAAATCGGTTTATAAATTGCAAAATGATCGCATATTGTGAGAGGGCGCATGCAATGTGTCAAACGCAGAAGATTGAATTAATTTGTCATAATAATGTATGGCTTTCATCATCATACTTTATTAATTTTATACTAATTTCACCTTGGTTAAGGTGCTAACAAGCCACTGCACTGTTATTATATAAAAAGAGCATTGTTGTGGATTTAATTATAATATTTTAGTTGAGCACTTTTTGATACTGATTAACGAGACGAGCGTGTGAAGCGAAGACATCGGTCACTTACTCGATGACGACCCGCTTTTTACACATTTTAAATGCAGGCTTTGTCAATATCTTATCATTAAAAAAATTATAAAGATACGCTTTTATATGGCCATAAATCTATATAATTAATATTTAAAAAAAATATATAAATTTTTATTGAAATAATCCACCCACCTCTCTTTTGTATGAAATATGCGTGTTATATACATTGTATAGTTTCAAAATGTATCGAGTTGAGAGCATCTGAATTAACGAAATAATGAATTAGATGTAATAGTAGTCAGGTAGGTGTGCTTTTGGAAGAAGTTTTCTAATTAAATCGGTACGTTAATAGACGAAGTCAGCGAACCGATCCAAATGGACGTCATAAAGCAGCCACGAATAATTTTGATTAATTTGAATATCTTACAGAACACTTTAAAGACGATTAACTAGAACGAGTTTACGCCGTAAAAAATAAATTTGTATAAATACTCGATATGTACGCATTGAATAATTATATTCAACATGAACTACTTGAACTAATCGTTTGTTTTTTTTTCAGGTAAGGCATTTCCTATCCTTGGTGTTTTGGTAAGCCAAATAAGACATTGTAAAAATTTAAAAACAAAAAGAGAAAAAATCATTTTTTTTTGTTTGAACTTACTTTATAATAATAATAAGCATTGAATAGTCTTTTCTAAAAATATTATATATATAGTAAAAAAACCACCCCTATTTCGCACTGAAAAGCTGTTTTAATTGTAGTTTATATGTATTATGAAAATACCGAAAATCGTATGTATTTTATACACTTTGGATTTATTAAAATAAAAATTTAATAAGGCGTTAATTGATGTACTTATCCAATAAAAATTATTAGTAAAAAAATCTATCCTAACCTTATATTCTCTTCTTGGTAGTATTAGTAAAAATTAAAGAACTTTTGCTTATAGTGAAGTATTTAAAAAACGTAGGTGAATGTTTTTGTATACTACATTGTATTATTTATATTTCGTCTGTACATTATTTTGTAATAAATTCGTTTCGAATCGTTTAATCAATATTAGCATTTGAAGGTAAAAACTTATATAATCGGTCGTTGGTTTTTTTCAATTTTTGTAAAATGTCGCCGTTTTTTTCAAAGAAACCAAAATTAATGTAAATATATCAAAATGTCTTATAAAAAGAGGAAAATCAAGCAATCTCGAAAATGTAGATATGTATTATTTTAAAATAAGCAACCTCTAAGCATAAGTTTAACTGGAACACGTTTTTGAGTACTTGTCTCGCATTTTTACCAATATTTGTTGCAAATGATACAATTAACAATAAATTTCATTGGAAATTTTATTCAAAATTAACGACTTTGATATATATTTCGCATTAATAAATATGTATGTAGCAATTGTCCGAATAAAATGTTCAATTGTAAGCTAATAAGAGATAGGTATCCGATCCTGTCACGTGTGGTTGCTAAAGTGCACTTTAAAGTGATATAAATGTGATTGTATAATATTGCTATATAAAATCACGACTTGCAAGAGCAAAACAGTAGTTTCATTGAGACGTCGTCGATGGTTTCTGGGCGTGCTCTTCGAATATATTGGTTTCTTCGCCATTCTCAAGATGCTGCACAAGATAACCACAACTTTGCAATGAGTAAACCCATTATATACTTTATAAATTATATATTTTAAATTCAAACTACATGTGCATATGTTTTTTATGGGTGATATGTAAGTGTCTTCAACCGAAAGCCATTAATTTAATAACTAGCATAGTGCTTTAAAAAGTCATTTTAAATTGTGTTCTTTCGGTCACTTCTTAGCTTGATTTTTTATAGATTAATATGGCCACAGGAATCATTTCCAGACTATGTTATTATCATGAAATATTTTGGCTTCAATAGTTGCGTCGATGAAGGTCGATTTCTTCAAACAGTGAGCTACCTAACTCGAGAGTTAAATCTCAGCAAGCGCTACAGTACAAACCAATTGCTCAAAATTGAACTGATAACTCTCAAGTAAGTTAGCTAACTTGAAGAAATGTTTGGCCATTATATTTGTTAATAGTCAATTATCTGCAATTATTAAATACTCTTTATTTTCCCACGGTTAAATGAGAATTTTAACCCATACATTAATATTTAAGACGTTCAGTTCCTTAACCACGTATTCAACATGATAATATATTTTTTTGGAAAAATATAAATTAGGTAGATACTGCACATATGGCTTATTAGGATAGATTTATCATAGTTAGATAATTATTCATTTATAAATAAGAGGAGTTATAAGAGGAGTTTTAAAATTGCGCGTATATTCAACAATTTATATTTATTTATTTATTAATAATGTATGGAAGAATATCGGATATGCATTTCAATATCTTTATTTTCCATTGTTGAAGACTGAGTTTGGTTTCATAACTAATTTTTTTAAATTTAATTTGTGGAAGTTACATAAATTTCTTCCTTGTTCCTTTAAAATAACATTAAGCTGGCTGAAGCCAAACGCCACTATCTAAAGTAGTTTTACTTGAAACAGGTCAATGTTGAGTTTGTGGTTATGGAACTGAACGGCTTATTTGAATATTTATCTATTTTCCGTTGTTAGTTATTACAGGGATATAAATTGTGCAGAATGTCGTTGTATTGAGTGTAAATGAGGCTGTTGGTGGTTAATGTTGGCGGACAAGGTGTCAAGTGATGGTTTGGCTTTACTGTTGTTGTTCTTATAATAATATATTTTACAAGTTGTTGTAGTTGTTGTTGTTCTTGTTATATTGCTAAACCATCACCATCATCATCATCGACAAGTGATTACAGTAAACGGTTCAGCTGCCCACAAATGATCGTTCTTCTCTCGCCTTCTGCTAAAACACATCCTATTACATACGCTTCAATTCAGATACGACCTTATCTTTAAACTGAATTATATTCAAATACTCTTTTTCATTCAGATACTATCACTGATTCATATAGTTGCTCTTTCGGTCGGTGGGATTATCTAAAAAAATACGGAGATTTCTAGTGAATAGAATTTTATTGAAAATTGCAGATTGTAAAGTCAAGGCTAAAAAAATATGACTTCATGTTCACCAACAATAAAACTCCTATTAAAAAGAGTTGTTTTTCTGCATTTTTACATAGCCAAATCATATCAATTTTAATAATTTATAAAATTTATAAATTTAAAATAAATGCAATTTCAGAGAAAAGAGCTTAGGTGTCGGAACCAAAAAAAAAAAATGATTTAAAATTTATAATATTTCAATAGGCATATAAAGGGCGTTTTAGTTTTTTAATAATGCATATTGTATACTTCTTCTTATCATTGTTTTGTTTAATTAATTGTTTATTCTACAGTCTAAAAAATATTATTTAATCCTTCTTAAGAATACACTGAGTATGTGATAATTAAGACGATATCTAGCGAACTTAAAATATTTTTTAAATATTTATTTTAATATCTATTCCAATAGGATTGTGGTATAATAGTAATATTATTGAAAATACGTTTGTATGTAATATGGAAACAATATCATTACATAACAACAATAACCACAGCATGGTTCCGATTGTCAGCTCTGTATATTGTTCTTCTTTTTACAATCTACATATATACAATTCAATAAAAGAACGCTTTTCAAATATTTTTCATGACTCTAATTTATTAAAAAAATCTCCTTTCCTAGTATAGGCTTATTTGATTTTACTGGTTATTTAGAAAGGTAGTAAGGTGCGAGTTGTTCTTGCGGGAAATGTTATATAATAATAATGATTTGGATGAGGTGTAAGGTGGAATGAGGTGTGATATTGAAGAGAGGCATTCTCTTCAAGAGCAGAACAATAGTATTGTTATAAATAACTAGGGTAATTTTAACTGAAATTTTCAATTTGTTAATGTTTTTTTATGTTCTGCTTGGTTTTTTAATAGGACGGTTACATTTGAGTTGTGATTTCATTTTTGCTTTAAAGTGTTTTTTTTATCGATTAGAAGAAATTTTTGATTTTAAAAATGAAGTATAAAAATGTGGAAATATTATGCATTATCAAATTAAATACATCTAACAATATTTTGAATTTATTTAATATTTTTAATCGATATTCTTTTTAGATGCTCTGTTTTCTTTTTAATTTTATTATTATACAATTTCTTTATTAAATATATAATAATTTGCGTACAATGTTTTGATACATTATGATTAGATGTTACAATATTAAGTATATAGACTTAGTCTTTTACTTATTTTAATACGGAGTACAATCAATTGATATTTGAAATAATTAATAAGTCATAACATGATTTATGGGAAAAAATACAAAACCCACTTGTACTTTATTTTTAATGCGAAGATAATAAGTTGTTTGTTTTTTCATTGGAAAGAAGTTGGATTTTCACACGATGACAACACTCATCACAATATTTATAAAAGCAAGTTTCCCGATTAATAGTGTTTTTTGAGAATTGTCATTTATTATGCATTATTAAATATTTCTAATGTTATTTTGAAATTAATTTGATATTATTATCATTAAAATACCCGTTTCGAGATTTTAGATATGTATTAATTGTAGTAAAATAATTATATGAAATATTATTCTTCTATCTGGTAACACTGATGGTTGAGGGACCCGCACATACATACACAAACCTTAGACAATTATATATATTATATCAAAGCATTAATATTCTTTAATATTTTTGTCAAAATATCGTATCGATTAGCAAATAGATTGTTATATAGTAGTGTAGAGCAATGGAAATATTAGATGAGGATATATTTTATGGTGAGTCCAGGTCAGGAGCAGGGTGAACAGGTCCGGCTGAGAAATTTACTGTCCCTAATTACAGGGTTGGATCTATTTAATTACAGGGGGGCGGAGGCCTGCGGCTGCACCACTCCACCCCGTCCAAAATACTGTCTCCATTGTCTTTGTCTGTGCTCCAAATGGACATTGAAAAATTATTAAAACAGATATACATCTATTTAGTAGAATTATTTCGAAATAAAAAATCTTACACTCAATATGTGAGGTCATTTCGTGAAGGTTGGAATAAAAATTTATATTTATTGGAATTGTAAATTATTGTTTTTTTTCTTTGACCAATAGTTATCATATTGCTTTCAATACTATAAATAATATTTTGATATATATATATATATATATATATATATGCTATATATATATATATATATATATATATATATATATATATATATATATATATATATATTTATATATATATATATTTATATATATATATATATATATATATATATATATATTATACAATTTCTTTATTAAATATAATTTGCGTACAATGTTTTGATACATTATGATTAGATGTTACAATATGTTATATTATTTTATTAATAATTTGAATAAAAAAATTCAAACTTCTTTCGAATGAAAAAACAAACAACTTATTATCTTCGTATTAAAAAGAAATCAGAGCTTTTATAAATATTAAACTATTTCAAAATATTTTTAGATGTATTTAATAAGTTCGACTATTCAACGCAGAAAAAAAATAGTGGTGTATATAACTCAATATTGACAAAATTGTCGCTAAAGTACCTATTTTCCTTTCCAGAGTCAGAGTAGATATATTCCTAGTTTCAAAGTTTAAAATCTTTTAAATTATTGAAGAGTCTATATATTTTAAATGTCAACGAAAAATATATGAAAATGCTGTTGTTTTCGATTATAGTTTGTTGTTTTTTTTTTTAAAGATGATGATAATAACATGGTGTGTGATTTATTTTGATAATTATAAATGACCAGATGTTTCCGCACAGACGAGGATAATGATTTCTGATCCTCCATCAAGCAGGATCGAATGAGCGCAATCTACTGGAAGCAACAACAGAGGCAACACCTTATTATTATACGTAGATGAACTTCGTCATATTTCATCGAGATATTTCACAAATAATAAAATAATACTCTAAAAAGGTACAATTTGGCTTCATTATATGTAACTCCTGATAAGGCCTGAGGCCTCATTTTTTCGGGATTCGACCAATCAAATGTCGGCTCAACGGCTATAATTCTAGGGTCCTTCTCCACAACCGCCAATTATGCGCCCGTTCCACGTTTCCACTTTTGCATTTCTCGATTTCGAATCCTTATTTAATTAATTAGATGTGTTTGTGAGTTTTAGAAAATATACTCAATACGCCTAGTGTGGCGTGAGAATACAACGCTGATGATTGATGTGAAGGATGCTTTTTTGCAATACTGATAATAAACGCCATTAGACCCCCAGCAATATAATATTTATTATATGAAAAAGGTGGGAACGGATTATGATACATTCTTCCCATAAGTCACGTCTGTAGTATGCCGCAATTTTATAAAAGATTTAATTTAAACTGTACAATAGATAAGAAGATTTTTTTATGCTTGCATCACCTAACGATCGCCATACACATGATTTGTATTATTATTCAGTTAAATTTATATCTGAAAAACTAATTGGAAATAAAATTTCATAATCTTGCATCTTTTATTTTGTTGTATAAATAGAATATAACTACATATCAAAATAATTCCCAAGACACATTGAACTAGAAAATTCCTGACAAAAACCGGGTCTTCAGAAAAATGAAAAAAAAAATACATAAAATTAACGTTATCTTAAAAATAAAAATGTAAATAATTAAAATTAAACATTTAGCTTTTAGTTAAAGTTTGAATTCCTTCAATATTACTTGTGGTTTTTCATAAAAAAAAATAAAATACTTCAAATTCTAGTAAATGTCCATATTATTTAAGAAGATCAGACAAAGTAAATATATATTTTTTTTTTTCATATTCGACTTAAATAATGAATAAAATATATTTATAAATGTGGATATTCACCACTTATATTAATATTTTATAAGGCAGTTAGTTCAATGCGTTATCTTCTACAATATGTTTTGATATAGAAGTCATCTTGAAAAAGAGTAACGTATTATTACTTTGATCCCAATCTTAATAAAAATTGAGGTTTAATTGTGTTGTTTTACGACTGACCGAAAGGTTTAGATAATTTTAATAGTGGTGTGGATTATTTTGCTCCCTTAGCAGCCTGTAAAGACATATATGTATGTATTTACGATTGTTGGTGATCGCTGATAATGTTCGTAGTTTTTCTATGAGAGATGCCTTCTTTAATCTCCCCTAATTACAGGTGAGCCCTTAAAATATCTCGAAATGCAATAATTACACACATATGATTTATGTTTCAAAAAGCGGACCGTATTAATGAGAGCCGCACGTTCTCGTCCTTCTCACGTCCGTTTTGGCCACTTTTAGTCCTTTTAAACCTTCCGCTTCTCCGTGTTTCTTGTCATTGAAACTCATTATAAAATAATTATCATACGGCCACATGTACGAAAATATCAACAGTTTATTATCAATTATTATTGTTAAAATTTATAACTTTGCTCCACAGTCGGAGCAAATGGCCTACTACAATTCTGGTTGGAGGGTGAGTATTCCGATTTATTTTGCAATTAACTATGAATATTTACAAATATTAATAAAACAAGATTAGGTTTACACGAACATATCAGAAGAACATAAATCAGAGTAGACAATTATTCTATCTTCAATTTTTTTGCGATTTATATACTACCATTCCTAATAAGAATATTATTTTATTAAAATGATGGTGATGGTAGCTTTCCACAAAATAATTTGATACAATATGTATTGTATTTATTTTTATTTTCAAGATGTTCTGATTTCTCACTATCCAAACACCTTATACTTTTATTTATAAAATAATTTATAATCAAAAGGATTTTTTTTCAGTGGGAATGTAATATGTATTTACAAAATCCCACTTACATACATAATAGAAAACACATAATATTTAGTAACTATCCATTTTAATTTTTCAGTAAAATATTATGTTTTCATGTTGATTGAAAGCATATTGCTAGCAAGTAGGTACATAGGCACATATTTCATTACAATTAAATTAAATTATATAAAAGTGTCCTAATAATGTGACTCAATTTTGGCTTTAAAAGACACGATTCACTAATAATTTTGCCTAATGCGTTATTGTTCAACTTTGAATTAATAATTATATATATATATATATATATATATATATATATATATATATATATATATATATATATATATATATGATGTTAGATATTGATATAACTTTATAATAATAATTTACATCAAAATGGTTGAGATTGTTATAGCTTATTCAAAAGTTTGTAATTTTCGAATTAAAGACGTATGTACAGGACAATGTCTGTCGGGTCAGCTATTAATCTATAAAATAATAATATAAAATATAATTAAAGAACAGTGAGAGATGATCAAATACCTCTTAGTAATGAAATATCAACCCCAAATAAAAATATCATTATCATTGTCGAAATGTATTATTTAAATTGTGTTTTTCATATGCCACCAAAAGACAAAATAATTGTAAGATATGATTGTGATAGTATTGGATATGCATATAAGAGAACAAAAGGGTCATTCATCTTGAGGTGTTCTCGGTTCCTAAAATATTACCTCTCGGACATTTTAATCGCGATAATAATTGTGATTTATACGAAGTGGCTTGACTTCTCTGACACGGCACGCCGCACTACTTTTGCTCCTCAATGAAGCTAGTCTACAAAACAAGGTCGTTCAATGCCAACTATTACTGTCTTTATGGAAAATTGAATCACTTTGACCTTCTCATATCAAAATTGGAAGGAATTTAAAAAAATCTGTAGGGACAATGTAAAGCATCAGTAAAGTGTACCTATTAGATTTTATAGTTTGTCCATATTTTTATATATGTATGCTTTTTATACCAGTGAAAATATATTCTGAATGCTAGTACAAAGTAACTGTAAATTATTATTTTTAAGAAAAAATACCGTACACTTTAATTAACCTTATCACATTTATTTATTTATTTATTTACGCTCCGAAGAGCTTTTTTTTATTTTTTAGAAAGGGTCTTTTTGAGAGGGTTTTTTATACACAACAACGTGATAATTGTCTTTCGGTGATCTTAACTATTACTAGTTACACGGTTCACTGACAGAGCGGCTCTGCCCGACTTAATAATCGCCTCAGTATTTACCTTACAATCCAGGAAATCAGAGTAAACCTGGATCAAGACGATCGATCGGGATTTTCTTAATATTATTCCCGATCTCCCAGTCGTAATAACCGATCAAATCAATTTAAAAATTCTTGACTTGAGTGGGATTCGAACCTATGACCACAGTATTAGTAGCCACGTGTCTTATCCCCTGAGCTATCACGCTGGTTCACATAATTCATAATTTCAATTTATACCTCCAAAAAGGTTTAATTTTATTTTTTTTGCGTATTTCTTGCGTGTAACTCATCATAGTATTTACTTCAATATTGGTTGATTAAATTATTATATTTTAGAACACAAAACTGTAATGTTGCGTCGTAAATTTGACACTTCTATAAACATAAAAACAAAGAGTAGATTTTGTTATTTAGTTAATTGATTTGTATTAAAGTTTTAAAGGATGGCTATGCCCTACATAAAAATTACTATTTATTATTAATTATGATTTAGGTTTGGTACAATTATATCATTTCCATATTATTTAACTTTCATGATGTGAAATACAAGAAAATTATATTAAGACTTTAAAATTGATTAGATTATTAAGTCTCCTAAATGTTTGCATATTACCCAAATATAAAAAAATCCTTATTAGTATACTTCTTCGTAATATATTCATGTTATTCAAGACAAACGCCAACAAGTTGACAAGCGTTCAAAGAATGTAACGTCAATCGGTAAAACACGTGTCAGAAGGAATTCGGAAAGGCTTTAAAAAAGCGTGAGATTAGGATAATAAAAAACAAGAGAACAATGAAAAAGGATTCCGTTTCCCTTATTTATTATAATGTTTGGGCCAATTATGGATGTCTCTGGCAAGAAACACAACATTCCGAGCGTCAATTATCATAATTGTTGGCGATTTAAATTCCGAAGCGGGGCTTTTAATTGTGACGATGAGTTATACATACAAAATATCTAGCGGAACATCTGCCTTAGGAAATTGTGTCTTTTGGGATTTCAGATTTGATGTAGTCATTTATTATGACCGGTGAAGCATCCCAATTATATAACAATTAAATAAGTCTATTTCCTATACAGTTCCCACACGCTGCCTGTTTTCCCTAAAACACAATTAATCATGATAAATCACCTATTATAAATTCTCACCATACGAATTCTTCATTAGCAAAATATATTTTTATTAAAAAATATTTTTTTTATTATACTGTTAATAAAATAGACCTTCAATCAATTAATAAAAAAATATATACCTAGGGGAGACAAAATATTTACCTCCCTTATTGATAATTTAACTAAGTTCACTCTTTATGTATCAATAAAGTAATTACTTTATTAAATGAATTGAATGAAATTTCATTAAATATAATAATATGATGGGAAACATTTTAACAATATTAAATCAAATATTATGTATGTACTGGGAAACCTAATCCACTACATTTTTTTTTCATAGTATAACTACCCAATTTTTGTGATATATTTCATGAATCTTTGAGGTTTTTTTTAGTATCTACAATAATTAAAGAAGATACCATTATTTATTAGAAATATTAATGATTATATTTTACTATCAATGCTTATTTCAGAAACTTCAAATCTTTCAGAAAATGAAACTGTTTTTTATTTATAATCATGAGAATTTTATTAAAGCTTACATTGCGAACATCCTCAAAATCGGAACTCTCTTTGCATTCAATAATAAAATTAATGCCTTATATTTAGTTTTTGGTTTATTTACAATTCATACCTGAATATTTTGTATATACACTGCAAAACCTAACTTAATTGACAACATATGTATATTCCAATTGAATAATTGACTATTATTTTTCTTTTGAAATATATCAAACGAAACGATCCATCGATAATTTCGACCATTTTGTATAATCGAGCCGGAAAGAGTACATAAAGATAATTAAAAGGGGCGTCAACTACGAGGACCATCGTATAAATATTATATTTTACATACATGATATTGTATTGCAGTCATGATCTTCGAATAAAAAAGTCTCGTAATTTATTAATAAAAAGGATTATCAACTCCCCGATCGAAATTAACGAAATAAATATTAATCGAGGCAGATGTACCCACAATTACATAAATTACAAATATTCTCAAACGAAATCGCTAATTAGTTTTTATTGTTGTTGTTCACCTTTATGAGAATAATATATTCATACAGCAAATGGGCGTTTATAATTTATTAAAAAACGGATAATTTGTGTACACAAAATCGGATTGAATGAACACGGACGGTGGTTTAAATGAAACGATGTTTTTCAATTTCACACCGTGTTTAATGAGAATTTAGGTTTAATTAACCCAAAAATAATTTTAATTGGCCAATGAATTTTTATGAATAATATATCATCGGTGCAGTAGCTCTAAATTAGCAAAGATTTGAATGAATATTTGCATTTCATTACTAGAATACCCATTTACTTTATATAGATCGCTTTTAAATAAGAATTAAGTAAATGGTTATATTATTCACATGTTCTAGGGGTTGTTTTATGAATTAGTATTGGATGGATGTTATTTCTCTCAAATAACTCTCATTATTATATTTCATATTCACAAAATCTTCCATACTCACAAAATTCACTCAGAGAATAATCATAAGGATATGAATATGTAACAATAACAATATACAGGGTGGACTTGAATTAACTAAGAATATTTAAGGGGGTAATAGGGTATCGCAAAAACAAATGAAAAAATAAATAAATATTATTTATTATTAATCAAAAATATACTTTTAATTCAAGACGTATTTAACAGACACATGGCAATCCACTACTATATATTTTAATATCGAAGGTGTACTGTCAAAATGCACTAAGTCATATTTCATAGTTTTGAGATAATGGCGAATTAGTGAAAAAAAAGTCACAGTCTTAACAGAACTATAAATGTATGGTATATATTTGAATAATTTAAAATGTGGTATAAGTCAATGACTTCTTTTATCTTTCCAAATTTAACACAATTATTAAAAAAATACCTCTATTTTAACTCTCAGAACTAACTAACTAACAGAAACAAAAAATGTAAATTTGACTTAGTTGATTTTTTTTCGCCTGAAATATTGATGATACGACGTGCGTTTTCGCAGTAGATAAAGTAATAAAAAAAATAAACAAATGCATCCCTAACTCAAAATCGTCAAAATATAACTTGAGTGCATGTTAGCAGTATACCCTCGATATATTAAATAAGTCTAGCCTATATAATAAAATAAGTTAAAAACACAAATACCTACATTCTTTCCGGTGAATTAGAAGATCAGTATCTGTCAATATTTTTATATCTCCAAATCTGAATTAAATTTAAAACATTTAATGCATCTCTTACAGTATTTTAATTTTTGTTACGAACATCTGCAATATATTAGCAAAAATGGGGGTTAAAGTGGCTCGCGACCCTTCAGAGATATCCCGCTGACGGACAAAGCCTTAAAACCTGTAATTTGGCCACAACCCCTGCTTTGTTAAACACAAAATATCACAGTTACGAACAACGCTTCTTTTTATATGTGCCGAGCAACAACGGTTATTGAATTATAACCCCAAAAGAGCCCCCGGGTGGCGAAGCCCCGCTAGTAAAGGCGCCGCCCTCGTCTCATTGTCCTTATAGTTCCGATAGTCTCACGATAACACCATAAATCTTTATTCACTGTTTATTTATACGATGAGACACAATTGCTTTTGTGAGAAAATCTACTCCTGTTTGTCCACTAATATGTTATTAATACCCTTTGTATATTCAATTCAATAATAACAACAAGTTTATATACAATTTGTATAAGTAACACAAAACTTGTAACTTATAAACCCACAATTCTTTCTTATGACATTTTGTTATATAGTATGTAAATGGTTCTATTTATATTGGCTTATGGAGTAGTTATCTACATATTCAGTCGTATTTAATAAAATAGTGTAATGGTAGTGTGTGCATGCGGTGCGTATGCGTGTACAACAATACTACCAAGCTCTAGAGTATTTTTACACGCACCAATACCATCAGCTTTCGTACGACTCACTAACGCACTATTATATTGAGTACGGCCACGAATTTCCAATCTCAATTGTTATTATTTATTAATCTTATGTTTGATGATATGTATGATATTTGTAAATGGGTTTTCATATATTTTTATTATTTGCAAAATTTTCATGTTAGTTATAGGTAAAAAGATTTATATACTCTGTTCACCTTAAGTCTAATTCATAAGATGTTTTGTATTATTCAAACTAAATATAGAAATTGTAACATATAATTTGAACTCGAAATAATCTTTAAGTAAATGTGTGTATGACATCACAATATGAAACAAAGTAAAGTTACAAATTTGGTATTTATAGATTTTTAGAAATGGTTTATAGGCGGATATTAAAGTCAAACAGAATATTAAAAAAATCCTAAATATCATCATTTTTATTCTTGGTTAATCAATTCCAACGTATCTATTTTCTTATAATGTAACGGGAATACTTGAATATGAGTAAGTAGTCGCTTACAAGTAGTATAAATTCTTACATCAATCATATTATTTGTTCGGTAGTTGATTCATAATGAGGGATTAAAGTCTTTAAATCAAATTTAAAAAATATTCTACAAAATGAATAACTTTACTGAAGTAAGCAAAAAATGCTGAAGCAATAGAATTTTATGTTAACGTGTTATTGTGAGTACCTAAGTCCTCTCGATTATATTAATATAAAATTAGCAGATGACATTTAGATTATTTATTATTAATTTTTAATATTGGATAGATCCACATTGTAGGTATATTATTCAGTGTATAGGGGGTATAAGAATACTTGGGACTGTTGAAATGTTAAACCCTGTAATTAAGACGATGGACTTGATTAATCGCAGTGAGTTTTGTTATGGCTTTCGTGCGTGAGCTATACACATTCTTGTATTATTCATATTATCATACCTTAATACACAATTTAAATTAAATTTTTTATACGTATATGATCACAAATCCATATCAATAAAATTCAAATTGTCCAAAACAAGTGTCTTAAGATGGCCTTAGATCTTGAACCTGGCACATTTCTTAAAGAAGTCCACGAGGACATTAAGTTAAAAATGATCAAAGCAAATATCGCAGATTTGAGTAAAAAACATTACACTAAATTGACTAACTTCCCGACTAACTCAATCATAAGACATGTTAATAAAACCAAATATGTCTCGAGGAAACGTAAGTTCATTTTACCAATTAACTTCCAAAACTGATATTATTTATAAAAAATAAAATAAAATTTCTAATAATCCACTCAACTCAAGTTTGGTTTTACCCAAACAAATTGTTATTTAGTTTTTAAGCATTATATTTTGTAATTGTTTTGTTAAAATTAATTTTTTCGTTGTTATTATTTATTAATATTAAATATTAGTAAATGGGTTTTTATTTTTTCCCATTCTTTCTATAATTAAATACTATTATTCGTGTCAAATTTAAATAAAACATTCTCATGTTAGTTATAGGTAAAAAGATGTAAACACTCTGTACACCTAAGTCTAATTCATAAGATATATTGTATTATCAAACAATATAAAATTTCAGTTAAATTATTATTATCTGCACGGTTAAAATTTGTGTAGTATTTATTAAAAAATATTTAACCACAAGAATAATATTGTTAGATGGCCCAGGTTAATAGGTACTTTATTCATAAAACTGTACGGTTTAATTTAAATAAAACATTCTCAAATTAAACAATTTAAAATAAAAAACATTCTCAAAGTTTATTTCCAAAGATGTATTGTTCTATCAATCAATGTAAAAACTTATGCATAATAAAGTAATTGTAATATATATATATATATATATATATATATATATATATATATATATATATGTATATGATGCAAATAGGTGATAATGCTCAAAAATATTTTTTTTATGATAATATTATATATAATGTAGGTACATAGGTACATGCACCCATTATACTTTATGCGATGACACACAATACACATAAAAGTATGAATCCCGGATCTTTTGATTCCCGGATAAAACAGGCAACGTGGACTCCGCCCCTTGGCACAATACAAGACCGGATGGGGTGACAATGAACCCCCGGAAAACGGTATTAGATTACACCACCGGCCAAAATACGCCATATTCACATTGTATTGTATTTTCTATCAATGCTTCCGTCCTTAATAATCCGCAAAGGGTTTATTCCCTATGTGCTCAATAAATAAATAATATGTTCCCGCGAAATCCAAATTCTCGACACAAATAAATTAAGCTATAGTCATAATAATAATGATGATGAACGCTTTTTGATATTTGAATATTAAAATGGATGATGATGGGTACTGTTTTTAATATATTATTTCGATATGATACCAATAAATACAGGGTGGAATATGGTGGAGGGGTGGTAGGATTTATGGCAAATATAAGCGAAAAAATAAAATAAAATATTTCAATTAATTACAAAATTAATAAAAATAATTACACACGCGATAATCACTACCGAGTACTTAAATACTATTTTCATTTATTTTTGTGTCCACCTTGTAGTGTCAAAAGTATGTAAATACTCAATTTTATATAAATCATAATACCAATAGCTGTTATCTGCATAAGTGACTAATAGATTATATAAATAATTATTTTAGTAATGCATACATAAAAACACGTGTCTTATTTAATCACATTTATGCTTTTTTGATCTTAAAACTATTTTTAAGCATAAATTTTACCCTATCTAGCCAAATTTAATAAGCCTAGTTTACGTTACATGAATATTTGCTTTACTTTATACATTGCATGAATCTAATTATAAAGAATCTATATGAATGCGAGTCTAGATTCGATTCGATTTTTAATTTTTTTTTTTATATGCAGCCTGTATAATATGTATATTTACCCGTGGCTCAATTAATAGGTTTATATTCTTTATATTTAATAACATTAGCTTAGGTTAGGTTGGGAAATTCATCTGTTTTTTTTTCAAATATATGCTAATTATCAGTTTGTGTCGCTCAACGTAAATATGAACTTGTTTGATGTTTTGATTCGGCTGGATTAAAAAAACAAGCACGGGGACACAATGATTAGCTAGTTTGTCAAATGAGGGCATCAAAGTTGAGAGGAGGGTAGTAATTATAGCGAATGGGGGTGGTTTTGTAATGAGAGTAGTTGTACAGGAAATGGGTGTAACAGAGGTGTGGTCCACGTGCCCAGCTGCTCCTATTAAGATATTACATTATATTTACAATACATCACCACGTGCCAAAATACTAACGGCAGTATTATCATAATAATGCTGACATTGCTATATTTAGTATATATGTATATATTTATATGAGTTTGCAAAAATGAGTGAGAAAACTAGAATGTCACCCCAACTGTTGATAATGAATATTATAAAGGAAAATTTTTTGTTTTAATATTGCGAGGGTCTTTTTACAAATTTTGAGTAGTTATATACAACGTATTAATTCATTGTCTGTCGGCGATCTTCTTAACAGGTAACTTACTTAATAATCGCCTCAGTATTTGCAATAAAATCCTGGAAATCATAGTGAACTTTGATGAAGATGATGTCGAATTTGAGCATTTTTATATATGCAACGTTTTATTTACTGCGTTATAACAGGCTTTTCATAAAATAAAATAATCGTTTAATTTCATAAGAATGTTTTTTTTATAAGCATAAAATAAATTAAAAAAAGTTTAAAACAAAAATGTAAAGTATATAAAAAGTTAATAATAGTATTAAATATAAATGTATATAAAATAAAAACAGTAAGGTTTAGGAAGCAATCATTTTTATGTGACCATATAATTTCGCCTCGTAGGTGGCAGAATTGGTGGAAAGAGATCACCCAGGTGCGCAAATTCGTTATATTATTCAAAGGATATTTTTTTTATTATAAAATTTTTTTAATAAATATAATTTGCATACATTGTTTCGATACATTATGATTAGATGTTACAATATTAAGTTTATAGACTTAGTCTTTTACTTATTTTAATACGGAGTAAAATCAATTGATATTTAAAATAATTAATAAGTCATAACATAATTTATGGGAAAAAATACAAAAACCCACTATTCAAAGGATATAATAGAAAAGGTAATGAGGAATATTATGTTTAAAATATAAGCGTTTTTTTTATTATATGTATATAAGTATGTAAAACGCAATTTACGGAAAATTCCACAAGTTTATATAATTTTTATATTACAATGTCTAAATCGGATATAATTATGGTTTTTCTATAAAAATCATATGTTTAATAACAACTACCTCATCATTAAATCGGTAGTTTGAATCAATATTAAAATAATTGCACAGGTGTAATATGAATTAAATTGCATATTATGACTAATAACCACTTTGAACATGACTTATTAATAATTATTCAATTTAATATTTAGTGGCACGTTGATTGTTATGTACACAGAAAAGCGACATATTTGCAAACGTGATATGTCATATTCCAGTGTGTACAAACCTCCATTTGATTACTGACAATCAACCATTAATTAAACAGAGGCTTGTGAAATTACAAGTTGGCTGTTTCAATGTCGGTTGATTGAAAAGTGGTGCAATTAAAAGACGCCGACGCGCGACGCCCATTTGTCAATCAACTCGATAACTTTTCCACCATTCATACTTTGATGAATAGTTTACTAAATACTTGATACTGTCGATAATCAATCATGATTATTAGCATAGTGTCGTAGCAAGTTGTATTGATTGACTGAGAGTATTTTTTGAGAGGGGATTTGGTAGGGTTACCATAATTTATAATAGAAATTAGCTTATTAATTAACATCATTAATTAATCAAAAGCCGAATTTTTCACGGTTTTAAGTGCATTTTGACGTTAATTAAAAATAGCAGCGATTTTAATAATAGGTACTTACAAACACAAAAGGTACTACAAATCAATCATAATAAATAATACCCATTCTCGCAATTAATATAAAATATACTAATTTCAACAAAGGCTCATCATTTGTTAAGAATAATTACTCAAATAAAAATATTTTAAATACTGATATGAATTCATTTTTAATAACTGGCGGTGAATAGTCAATATAATAATAAAAAATCCGCCTTGTGGCACAGTGATTGTGACGGATTCGTGGGTGAGACTCTCGAGTTTGATGAGTTGGTAGATGATTGCTTTAGGTGGCCTGGGAAACCACCTCTACTATTCTCCTGTAAAGGCTACAATCCTGTCAATAGGGAAGGCGTCACGATATTTATATTAATAAAAAATATACATGATTGAATAGGTATAGAGATAAAATATGTCGATTTTACGGATTAAGGCCCGGCAACAACAGACCGCGAAATCCGTTCGCAGTGAACTGTCAATGGGTGAAATATATATGAAACTACACAATCTGACAGCAAACTTCACCCTGGAGTTTTATATATATTAAACCGTTGACAGTTAACTGAGAACTGATTTCGCGTTCTGTTTGGTCGGGGCTTTAATTACATTTAACTATCTTATACAATATACAAGATATTAAAAATATTTTCTTAATCCAATGTAGTTAAAATGTTTAGGTAGCTTATATTTATTTTAGGTATTTACAATAATTTTTATTTAAATAATTTTTCATAAAGTGTATGCACCCTGTCGAGAGTCCGGTGGAGTGGTTTTCCTCCTACAGTGTTTTAATTGTTGCCAGCCACTGGTAAAAGCGCGCGGTGACCAAAATGGCTGCCTTCTCGTGAAAATAATACAAATAGTGAAAAAAATCATTATTAATTAATATTTTGTGCTATGGTGTTTCATTCAGTGATAACCAGAGATTGAATCCCACGACATGAATTGTACTTATTATCAACAGCAGCAGAGAAATGTGCCGGGAAATTATATTCAAACCGGCGAAATGTACTCATTAGAGGTTTGAAATTAACATTATTTACTATTAGAGGGATCTAGGGGAACATTTTTTAAAAATAACGCAAACATATTTTATTAAAAAAATAATAATTAATTTAATCTTTACATGGATCGATAGGAGATTCAAATTTGAAATATGTATTGTAGGTATATTTTATTAACTTATAGTTGATTGTCTCCCCGGATACATTATTTTGAAACTCAAAAAAAATCTGCGAACTTCCATGTTTCAGTGTTATAATTTATTAATTAACAGTAGGTATTTTATTTAATTGCCATTATTCATATTATAGTCATTAAATACTAACCTACGTATTTATTTAAAAAAAAACAAATTTTGAACCTTATAATTTTTATTTAATTTAATTTTGGATTATGACAATTGTCAAATGAAAAACAAAGAAATACACATATTCTTATTTTAAAATAGATCAATAAATCAAAAGTTGTACTAATTACATATTTGTTTAACTAATCAACCATTGAAAATCAAAGGAAATCTTACTATGTGTGAAATATAATTGAAAAATCCGTAGAAATTACATAATTTCGAGCGTAAACGGGATACGATAGTCGAAAAGACAGTGTCATTAAGTAAATATTGATTGGATTCGCTGAGGAAATTGGGTCGTCCTGTTTTTCTGTGCACAAAAAAGTGTATCGTTAACCGCATGTCGTTGGTTGATTTTTTATATATAATATTTTTTGTGTGTTATATTTGATTTGTAAAACAAAATCGTGACATGTGCTTGACGTGGGCAACCCACAATGGTTTTTTATGGCGCCAAAGGTCATTAGCAGATTTCACTTTGTAGACTTTGAACAACGCGACCGAAAGCTTTTGATCTTCACCATATAAACACGTCCCTTTATAAATAAAGGCTATAGTTTTTTCATATCATTTCAATTTGCATTTTTCAGGTGAGTACAGACAGCAGTCGGTTGATCAAAATGGAATCGGCCAAAGTGGAACAAAACCAAAGGAAACTGTTGGATGCGGACACTTCCTTAGATTGGGTAAATTTTGATGTAATTTGTCAGAAATCAAAATAATGCATTTCACGCGAATGACACCTTCAACTAACCTGTTGCTTTTATATCATCACAAATCACCAATCGTTTATTATTTAGCAGTATTACGACTAACTGACTAACTACATTTATGAGGGTAGCTTATTTATAGAGAAGCCAAAATTGTCCAATTATTAATATGATAAATCCAAAATCAAAAATATATCACCCTAACTTGAAAGATTTAATCAAAACGATAAACTGTCTCATAAATCGGTTTCACAAGAATCCCCGAAATGACTGAGGATGAACCTGAACTTGTAAATAAAAATAACTGCAATTTTATTTTATTAATATAAAATTCGATATTATTGCGGATTAATAGTTATATCTCATTTTTTGGGGTTTATTGTGGTACCAATTTATCAGTAAATCTTATCATTTTTATTAAATAAACATGAAAGACGAGTGTTTTAGAAGTCAGAAGAAAAACCAATATGTAAAGGTGGTATATTTTGATTTTAAACCTATCTGAAGTTTATTTTTAATAATTGACTGTCTTTGGTTCTCTATAAAATATTGATTATTCAATTTATTATTATGAATTGACATACTAAAAATCTTTTGGATTAAAAATCCGAGACCCGATCCGATCGTACCTATAATTACTATTGATATTTTGAAAACTGTCGTTTTAGGAGTAGGAAGAAATTTCGCTAGATAATATATTGTAAGTGAATCTATGATTTTGCATTATGATCTAAGAACAAAGGCGTGTATATATCTGGATAAAATTGCCCGAGCATCGACAATATTCCCTTGTCACAGGTTAATAATCTGTAATATGACAAATTGAATAATGCAGCAAGTAGGTCATAAAGTCACAATGTATTAGAGACATTGAAATGTGAGAGCGGCTCCTTTGTCATGTTGAGTGATTGTTACATTCTCTCTGATCATCCGCCCACCGCCCACTTATACCATAATTCACACCTCTTCCCCAATCACTCGCCGATGCGCTATTTTAATATTAAAATACTTTGTAAATAGTGCGGATAAATCCGAAAAGACACAGGTATGTTGTACGGTCCAATAAAAAGAAAGACACGATGCTATAAAGAATAACAATGGCGTTATTGTGGAGGGCGGTGTAAAACAATGGAGGCCGCGGGCGGGAGACAACCGCCCACCCTGATGGCCACCACCATACAATATTGTAAGCTTTGTGTCTCTGACTTTATCTTATAGAAGGAACCTTATTCGTGATAAGTGTGCCAGACTATAAGTTAAATATGAAATACAATATAAATTTCAAGACATTTATTTTCAATAAAGTGTTGTTCAGATTCACTATAATTTGGCGGATATTATATATAAGAAAAGAATACTACACCCTACTTTAAATGAACAATATTATAATCATTTAGATGAAACATTTCTTTGTACTTCGAAGTATCTTTCTAACAATATATTAATTAAAAGTCTTTTTCCGCATTCATTTACATATTTCATTTTTTGAATATAATAAAATTACTACGTATAGGTGACTTGTAAAATAATAACTACGATACAAATGGATGGAGTTTCTTTTACTTTGAAAAATCCTCGGAGTAAAGAAATATTTAATTAATTTTTTCCCCCTAAGGGAAAAACACGCCCTTGCTTATAATGAGCTAATATTTTCTATATATCTTTTTTATTAGATAGATTACAAACGTCTGAATTGCAATATTCTAATGGTGTTTCTTATTTATAATATATATATATGTATATATATATATATATATATATATATATATATATATATATATATATATATATATATATATATATATATAAATAAACTATATATATATATATATATATATATATATATATATATAAATATATATATATATATATATATATATATATATATATATATATATATATAATTATTAATTCAAAGTTGAAAAGGGTATAAATTCATAATAATTACAGGCAAAATTATTAGTGAATCGTGTCTTTTAAAGCCAAAATTGAGTCACATTATTAGGACACTTTTTGTATAATTTAATTAAATTCTAATGAAATATGTGCCTATGTACCTACTTGCTTGCAATATGATTTCAATCAACATGAAAAAATGCTGCTGCTGGTTTCAAACTAGTGTTTTATTATATATTACAAATAAAATGTATGCTTAAATGCAATCATGTATCGTCAAAGACTATAATAATCCTATTCAAATACACCAGAACAGTATTTTAAATATATATAATGACCGTGTAGCTTTCTAAAGTATCGAAAGCAAGCCCGTGCATCTGAAATGCGCATTCCAAGTCCACTTTCACAGCGGGTATATTGTATTATTTGTATATTAAATTGAATTAACACTTGTAAATGACACGTTGTATTTATTCGGCAGGTACCATAAGTATTCAAAGTATCTATAAGAGTAGTTTTGTGCCCAGGGAAGTGTTAGACTTGGTCGATGTGCTCGTCTCATATCGTCACGTTCAACCTTCACAGTTTCTCAACATATTTTATCAAAATATACAATTTTTAACTGTGAATAATGTGTGAAATAGTCTATTTAATCAGCTATTAAATTCACTTAATTTTATGTATGTAATAATAGAAGGTCAATAATCTTTTCACAAACAAATTTATTATATGACATGTATATATAAATAATTATTTATTATTTTATATTACAATTTCTTTTTAAAATTTTAAATTGTTCATATAATACAAAATTTCTTATGAATTAGACTTAGGTGTACAGAATATATAAATCTTTTACCTTTAACTAACATTTTTATGTGACATTGGAGATACTTAATATTAAATAATAATAAGTATGGGGAAAAAAACCCATTTACAGATATGTATATTAATAAACAATAACAAGAACAGACTGTACATTAACAAAAACAATAACAAAGTATCATGCTTAAAACTAAATAACAGATTGATTGGGTATAATTTCAAATTGGCATTGTTGATATTGTATTTTGATTTTACATTTTTTATGGGTTGTAAATTTCATTGGGACGATTGAATGATTTAATAAATGAGTAGATAATACAAGCCACTGAATATCCAATATAATTTCATACACTGTAAATGATAATAATATGTGTAATAGAAAGAAAGATATATGATGTGTCGTTTCTTTCTATAATTCTCTTTTATACAATAGATAGGTGAATTTTTTTATACATTTGAGCAACGTTGATTATTTTTAAATTATTAACGAATATGATTTTCATGGAATCTCACAATATTTTATACCCACCTACTATTGATAAAAGGATACAAATTCAAACAATTATTAATATTATACTTAGAAGCCATCCATTTCATATCTAAAGATGAAAAGTTTGAGAATCAGTGATCAAAACGAATGACATAATTTGATAATGGGTGTGCGCGGCGCGGTTAAGAATATTTGGATGATTGCGCAAGACAATTGCCGGTCGAGCGTACAAAAAACACTATTACATACTAGCATATTAAAGTTATATAACATATATAGGTATATGAAAATAAAAGTGTGTGTAATATTTATTTATTTGTTAGTGCAAGCCGGTAAAATTATAATCATTATCTTGCTGACGTGCAGGTCAACATATTAACAATATATGCAACTATCATTACCAAAATAATATATATTATTAATCATTTATATTCAAACATGAGTGTATCATCGCAGGCTTGGCTTTGTCGTGATGTCACGCCAATTTCCCGATACTCTTTGATTATAAGTTATATAAATGTCAAAGTGACTTTTAATATATGTATGAATGTATCGTCATTGCCTGACGCAAGTCTCAACTTAATAATGTCATTTCTATGTACTAAACAATACATAAAAGACACGCCCATTTGCCTGTAATGAAAAATTTATAAAAAAAAACATTAAATTTACATTCGATTGCATATTTCGACTTTGGATTCTCGTGTATTCAATTTTTTACAACCCCTTTATATTGTGTGTATAAATATTTTTGTCCTCTCTACGTGTTCAAACAAAAAACAGATTCGAGTTATTTTATTTTATTAAATATCCTTAAATTGTACTTACATAGATATATAGCTAGACCTGAAGGGAAATAGTTTAATAGTTTTTAATTAAATATATTTGCTCTTTTATTACATTTTAAGTTATCCGATTTTTAAGCTTCTTTCCAATAAATATTTTGTTGGAAAATATCGACTACTTGAGAATGTGAAAAGGGCTTTTACTACTTTCAATTATGAGAAACTCAAATAATGATAATCTGGATTACTACACTTTAAATAAGCAATTAACCATAGATATAAACATAATATATCACATAAGTATAACATATCACTAAATGCGTGTTTAGTCCAAGTACATCAAGTAGCCAAAAACATGAGTTACCTGGCAAACATTATACTGCAAACATCTCTCTTCATATCTTCAGTTATATTTCACAGTAAAATGGGTAAATGCATTGTTACTACATGTCATATGGACTCAAACATACACTCAAATACATCTAAGATGTTTAAAATAATTAATCGCAACATATTGTCACAACCACTCTCAGGGGTCACTAGAAATGTGTTGAGTGAGGGAGACACACTTATGCCTTTATCGAATATGAGAGAAGAGTGCAACAATACACGGTTTGATGGTTATTTAATTAACACCAAATTGCATCTTAACAAAAATATAAATTTATATTATACATAGGTTTGCAAATTGTTTTTTGTAATTTTTATATACCATGGAATGAGACAAATTTTTGTTAATGAAAGTAACAATTTTTATTAGTTCTTCGCAGTTAGAAAAAGTTTAAGATAATAGTTCATTTACTTTATTTATATGCAATGCGATATCTAATGTTTATATCTATGCAATTTTCAAACAGGTGAATGTTAAAACAGCGCGTCTATAGGTTACGACTTATGTATGGGGCAATTTCATAGTCAAATAAAATTAAGTATGATAATTACTCTTCCTTGTTGAATGTATTTTTTTATTCATATTTGTAAATAGGTTAGATTTGGTGAAGCGGTGCGATGCAATATCGAGGGTCAGACATCTTAATAATGGAGGTGCGGATTTGATGTGGCTCGGTGGTTACAGTACCGTAGTAGAGTGCACTCAGAATTAGCATATTAGCCGGGTACAAGGTACAAGTCCATGGTGGTAGTATCTGTGAGATTGTGTCCAGATACAGTGTATAAGAGGTGGTGCACCTGGTCAAGATAGGAAATCATAAATCAGGGTGGAGAATGGAGGCTTGTGCATACGATCACCATGCTTTCATTATTATTATAATCACCGAAAGTATTCTCTTCAAATAAATAAGCTATTGGAACTTAATATACCGAGAAACACGAATGTGGAAGATCGCAAAATTTTGAAAAACCATAAGCCTCAAAACGGTTCAATCCAGCACTGTACTACATGAAATAGTTATAGTTTGAAAGATTATCCCGAATTAAATTATCTGGATACTTTGTTAGTTGGGCAAAATTTTCCTTCCATTAATAAATTCTTTATTAAAAAAAAAACAATTGGTAATTTTGATGAACTTACAAGCTTCACTATAATATACATAATAAGACCTAGTCCAAGTGGGTGTGATTAAGTGCTTTGACGAATTCAAGATTTGTAACGATTTCCTTTATAATTTGATTTTTGTATTATTTTATCGAAAACATTAAATGATAAACATGAATAGTTATCATATATGAAATATTATATTCATGGCACAAACTATAATGTTTTAAGATTGTTCTGTTAATATCCGAAAATTCAAATACAATAACAGATTAATTCAAATAAATAAAGTATACTGAGTGGACTTTTAATAATTGCACAATTGATATTTGCACAAAACATTTTACTACAGTTATTATTCTTCAAAAATTAAACAAATTTTCATGGGACATACAAAAATTGTAATTTTATTTTATTAATATTATAATGTTATAAGATTGTTCTACCAATATCGGAAAATTCAAATAGAGTAATGCATTTTACTGAATAATAAATTATTATCTACATTTATAATAAAATTAATCCGCGCAGTGCTTTATGATTGTGAGCAATTGAAAAGCTATTGTTTCACCATTTTGACCGAGGTTTGAGCATGGTATTCAGAAAAAAAACATGTAATATTAAATAATATACCTTAGATATAGAAAACTAAAAATCATACATATTTTTTTGACCTGCATAGCTCTATTTTTATCTGGATAAGCTTTTTTAATAGTTTTTTTAACAGTGTATAATATTAAAAACTGCACGGGATACCTAAATACACGATCCCAAATGTAAGGTAAAATGTAATATTGGATTTTTTAAATGTAAATATGGATTCAGTTGGTCAAGTAAAATGTTTTCACATAATTGTAAAATAATTTAATTAAAAAATTAATGAATGGTCACAGTTGAAGGAGACTCTTCACACGAGCCGCCTCTGTCTGTTCCGTTCCTGAAACAGCCTTATTGTTTTTACTTCTCAGTTCTTTAATTAAGCCAGACGATTAAAAATCATTTCCAAAAATATATTATATTACCCACATTCATTATACAACATATAAAAGAGGGCGGACACAATCCGTTCGTACAGCCGCCAATAGAAACGGGAAAAAAATATATAAATGTATTTAGATATTTATCTATAACTTAATTAATGAATTCGATTCCCAGTCCGAAAGCGCCATATCTAATTCAATCATCAAATAGTCTAAGAATTATTCTCAACAAACTGAAATACGATTATGGCTCGGTTATAATTGGCTTCGTTCCTTTCGGCTGTTTATCATGAAACATCATAAAAACACCCACTTTTGGCCAAACGTGGATTTTTGTGTAATTTATTAAAATTAAAATATTCAACGTAATGAATAAACAAAACAACGTTATTAATGTATTGTTTTATAAATGCCATAACGAGCACTCATATATCTTTCAATGAATTTTATTTTTTTAATGTGATATATTATATTTTGAAAAGGACTTGTATGAGCGTCGCGACGCCCTTGTTATAATCCGCCCATTAAATGTGACCATCGCGTGTTTTCCCCGCCCATAGTGAATCCGTTTACCTTAAAAAATAATATTAACGATTGCCATCGAGCCAAAATTAATGAGCTTGGCTTTCTAATCAAATTAAAAATATACCTACCTACAAGTTCAGGTACACACTCAAATCACCGAATTTTCAATAATTTATTTGATATTAAACGATTAATATGAGATTGCTAGAAAAGCCTTGACTTATTAAAGTATCATATTTTTTATTGCATTATTTGGGAACACTTTTTTCATGATACAATAAATATTTTACAGATCACTGATTATGGAACATTAAAGAAGAAAGACATCTTTCACTATATTAACTACTTATTAATAAATTTTTAAATACATATCTATGATATGTTTTTTAAATTATCTACCATTGATGTACCTACCCATATTATTTTTATATATTTTTTGTTGTTGCTTTGTTCATGTTAGGCTTATTAATTTGCATCTTTTATACCATCTATTGCTTGTTTATTTTTTAATAGATTGTATACGTAAAATATCTATACAATATAAAAAAACAAACATGAAATAGGCAATAAAATAATAATATATATGATTAGCTAATTATCTTTATCGTTGTTTGCTAACTCTGATTTCCTGGATTATAAGGAGATTACACAGTGAGGTTATTATTTATTATCAGTAATCCTGTGTAAATATATGTGATATTAAATGCTGGTTTCTTCAAACAGGGAGCTATGTAACTCTCGTGTCATTCTTTAAATTTTTTGCAATTAATTGGTTTGTAGAATAACAATTGCATAAAAATGAAGCTCGAATGTAACGTAGATCATCAACAGGTTAAATGTAAAAAAAACAAATATTTTCTATAGCGTATAATTCAAATTGAAATAGTAAATAGATATTTAGAGGTTGTAATCAATTAGCCAAATTGACTATCGACAAGTCATCGTCAAAAATATAATTGTATTGAATGCGATGCCACGGATAGATTTCTCGTCCATCCCATTGACTATGGGTTATTGTATGCAGATGTATTTTAGTTAGGGTCAGTATTACAGAATGATTCAGCTTTCTGTCAGTCATGTCTGGTGTTATGGAAATTTGTTATTTATCTCGTCCAGCATGTCTTCGTAACGCAGTGAATTACTAACATCACCATATTGATATTGAGTACTTCCTTCTAATATCACATATCACCCCATTATATTACACCACAGCCTTAATAACCGCCCGATCAATTCAATGGAAAATATCAATACATTTCATATTATAATTGACAACATCAATAATTTGAGAGTGTGGAATTACACAGAATGAGAATCTATTTTAATATAAAAAAATACTTTAATTGGGATTATAAATAATCAGGGAATCATTTGCTTTCTTTGCAGTACTTATATGTTCAGTTATCGTATCGGCTTACAAATAAAAAATTCTTACCTGTAGTAACTATATACATATAAAACAAATTTTATACTTTTTATCATGTTGATTACTTGATAAAATTCCATAATTATTTAAAGAAATAATTTGGTAATTTCCACTATACTAATAATACTCTAACTTCCACTATACTAAAATATAGTGGCAATTACCAACTTATTTCTTTACAAATTTATACTTTAGACGGTTTCAGAGGTGATCTAATTCTGAAAAGCAATAATATAAACCACATATGTACATACATACATTCTTTACATTTATTAGGTTACATCTATTTTTGTTTGTTTCATTGGGATTAGATATTTAAAATTAGCATGGGTTTTAGGTATAAGCATAAATATTTACCTCTATATAGTTAAATTTGCGTCTTTAAAAATATTCTGATTTCAATGTTGTAAAGATTAAAAATTACACATATACTGTTAAATCTTTTTATATATAAAAGCACATCCTTATTATACTGTCTCTTAGTAAACGATTTCCCAGGCTATTATTTTTTATAAATTTAATCTTACCCCCTGCTTTATTGTGACGCCCAGTGATAAATGTCCTCCCCTAAACAGGGATGTTTTCTCTCACTATACTCCTGGTCTTATTATATCATGAGAGGGATTGAATTCTCGTATCTAAACTCACAAATTATATTACTGTTACTCTCATTAGTAATATGAAAGAATATATTTTACACAATCGCAACCCTTCATGTGAATATTGTGAATTGTGATTAACCTTGTTGAAAACGGTTGCCTGGGTACATAACTTTAAAAAAAAATGTAAAACACGATAGCACGAATACAATAAAAACGTACACGAAACCCACGGTTTTTCGTTAATTTTATTTTCGGAACACGGATGAAATAAATCTCTGGGGTTTTCGGAAAAACACGCTGTGAAAATTGGCTGTTTGTTCGAGCCTGGTTTCCGGACTCGGTGGCTCTACTACCACTATTAGTCGAGGTCCAGCCACCCCTAAATATACTAGGGGTGAGTCAAAGGAGGCACTTGTGTACAAAGGCGAGGTTTATTCACTCATTATGTTTTTAATAATGGTGTTGTGTGCGAGAAAAGAGTTGGCTCCATACAAAGACCTCCCGTTGCCGTGCCAACACCGAAAATCCATCCATTGTAATTTGCACTTATTTCAAAATTAATAATAAAATATTCTTTACGGTGACTAACCGCGTATTCATATTTTAGTAAGTATCAAAATTATTTCCCAAGCGATTTACATGCGCTGATTGAAATCTTTACTGTGGTTTATTAAAAAGGTATTATTTTCACCTTCGAAGGTCGACACCACCTCGTTATTTCGGGTCAATTTAGTCACTTTATAGTTGAAAGCACGCCTCGGCTTGTTCGGAAATAATTTTGGTATGAAACGGTAAAGGTGTGTGCCTTTTTACAACATTTCATTATAGTAATTCGAAAAATGTTGCGGTCAAAGTGACAAGTTTGTGAAAAAAATGTAGAAATGTACAAAGATCTCTTATTGCGTCAATGGAATGAATATTTTTTGAACTTTGATTATTTAAAAAAAAAAATTTTGTTCGATCTTTACACGTTGTTTTCTTAAAATATAGGTTTTATTAAAACACCCACAAAAAATGTGTGGTGAAGAGCTTTATTTTTGTAGATTAAATAATGGATTTAATTGATATGAAAAATAGAAGGCATTATAATTCAAGTACTACATATACTACATATAAAAGACCATATTGCATGTATATGTTTTGAGCTCTCTTATTGAAAAATTATAAGAGAGTTCACAAAACAGCCACAATGTAAAACGTATATGTACACTATGGTCTTTTATATGTTCAAAGTGATTTGGTTTGTACTTTAATGTAGTTATAATATATATATATATATATATATATATATATATAGATACCGCCCTATACGAAAATCGTACAAGCGTTTGGCTCTGATTGGCACGTGATTTTAATAAAGTCAAGTATTCAAAAATAGATTAGATCAATAGTAAAAATTAACTGATAAAATGAAGGAACGAATATTTTTTGGGACACGGGGTTAGTAATTTTTTTTTATTACGTAAATGAGCACAACCCTCCTGTAATCATCATGGAGGCTGGAATTAAACGCAATTTATTCTAGTTGTAAAATAAATTAAATTCAATTGAAGGATTTGTCGAGGATGCATAAAAAGCTCGGCTCATAACCAAAACTGGTTCTCCCCCTTTGCGTATTGTGGCGCCGGTGGTGGGGGCCATGCCGACTGTTGATTGGCGGAGGCGTCCAAGCCCCGCCCACGAGCGCCGCACCGCCCCTCCCCGCCTCCGCCCGCCCCTGGGCCGTCCACAATGAGGATGATCAATCAGTAGTAAAGAAGGAGGCGGGTCGAGCGATCGTCACTGATAAAACAACACACAATATAAACACAGATCATAATAAATATCATAGACGCGCGTGCCGGACAGTAAAGAGTGTGTGATGAAGTAGCGCCAGTTCACCTTACAGACTACAGACTACTTACTGACTTCTACTAATTACTAATCACTCGCTCAAATGTCAATGGTGGACATGTTAACAGATATGAGCTCCGCCGGCCTCTACGCCCAGGTGCCAGCCATGTCCAACATCACCAAATCAATTGTAAGTTCAATTTATACTATTTAACATCTAGGAGAATTAATCTCTATATAGAATTCAATTATGGTAGTATTAATTTCAAATATGACCAAAATATCTCCATTATATATAATACAAAGGCAACTGCGCATCAAAAAATCATAAATTTTCTAAATAACATGATACGCTATTTGCTTTTGAGGGTTGACCCGGTCCGTTGCGACACTCATGATATTCCTTACACGCTTAATTTATATTTATCAGACTTTTTTATCCTTACTGCTTTCTTCTACAAAGCAGCATTAACATGTATATATATAATATTATTTCTTATTTATTTATAAACATATATTTATGCTGATTTTACTCCACTAAAATTATTTTTCACATTAATACTAAGATTACGGACAAAAGAGTCGATTTTGATATTAAGCTTAATATTAAACTAGAATTTTAAATAGGTTTGAGCCGTTTTTTATGATATTAATTTACAACTAGGTAGGAGACTTTCTGATTAATAAAAATTTCCAATATAAACATAATAATTATCTTAAGTCGTCTTTGATAATGGCCTTTCAATAAAGCGGGAGGTAAAGGACCAGGAATACATTTTTTTTATTTTATTCATCCCAATACTAATTTAAATTTAAAAAATACAATAGTAATTTATATCTATGAGAAGGAAATTCTTCATTTATAATTATTTTTTTAATGGTGGGTTTCATAGATATAAACATTAGATATCGCATTGTATATAAATAATTAGTGTAATTTTGTTTATTTCTCTTATTCGATAAAGGCATAAGTGTGTCTCCCTCACTCAACACATTTCTAGTGACCACTGAGAGTGGTTGTGACAATACTTTGGTGATTAAAACGCAATAATATTTTAAACATGTTAAATAGTAGTCTTTGGTAAAAAGTGAGCCTAGATGTATTTGAGTGTATGTTTGAGTCCATATGACATGTAGTAACAATGCATTTACCCATTTTACTGTGAAATATAATTGAAGATATGAAGAGAGATGTTTACAGTATAATGTTTCCCAGTGATTTTTTGGCTACTTGATGAACTTGAACTAAACACGCATTTAGCCACTCATGCGATGTTTTATGTTTATATCTATGAGTTATAAATTGTTGCATATTCATTCACCCCAGATGAAATTCGTCACAATGTTAATATTTTAAAGTAACCCAGCATAGGTGTTGTGAAAATGTCGGTAGCGTCTTATAGTGTGAATTGTTATTGTTTGGCGTGTAACAATGTCGAAGAATCGTGCAATAAAAGTCGGCGACGCGTGAAGAGCAAGTTGTTGACAGGATCGTGTTATAAATCTAGGAAGAAGTGGGAGAGGAGAGCAAAGGAGCCGCAGACTATCCAGGATATTATATAAAGAGTCCTTTGAGGATGAAGCGGCGGCTTCTTTGTCCGACATCCCGCTGACTTTCTGCAACTGTTCTTGCCTTTCTCCTACACATAAATCTACAACACTTCCTAAACCAAACTAGATCACACTTTAAAATAATTATTAAAAAATATATATATTTTACACATAAACAAAATGATAATATATTTATTTATCTCCTGAGGGTATTTTCGAGAAGGTTTTTTATTTAGACACAACAACGTGTTAATTCATTGTCTGTCGGTGATCTTAACTATTACTAGTTACACAAGTCACCGAATTAATAATCAGTATTTACCTTACAATACAGGAAATCAGAGTAAACCTGGATCAAGACGATCGATCATGATTGTATTAATATTATTCCTGATATCCCAGTCGTAATAACCGATCAAATCAATTACTTGAGAGGGATTCGAACCCATGACCACAGTATTTGTAGTTATTGTATTTAATCGTAAAATAAAGCGTATCTAGATTACTCATTTCAACAAAACGTATTAAAAAAATAATGCTTATTATTTTATATTTAATTTTTTTTTATATAATTATTTAACTGCTACAGAATAAATAGTTATAGTAATAGAATTGTCGTTCTTGCATCATAGAAATCATGACGATTATACTTTTAAACTTAAATTTTTATTTTGAAAAATTACATTTGTTAAAAAAGGCGACCTGTAAATAATAATCAATAAAAAAGGTATCTAGTTTTATAATTTTATTACTTTTGTGTGATGGAATTTGTAGAAGAATGTAATAGCAACATTTAAAAAAAAGAGTAGGCATTTTCTTCATTGACTTCTTCTCATCTTCGACATTTATTATTATCATAAAAATAACAATATTGTGTTGTATTGGTACTTAGTCTAGCTTATTAAAATAGCTTAATATTATTGAATATAATATTTATATTATTCCATAATTGTGATTTGTTTCTCTCACACCTCTCTTAGGTTAGGTTAGGTTACGATCTTGTTAGTTAAAGAGCCGTTATGGGGGATTGTGTATTTTTGTTATAATATTTTCAAAATAGCATTTAGCAAGCACTCAAGTCGAAGCACTTAGTAAGTGTGTATTTTTTTGTTTAGTAAGCGGATTTGTTGGGTATATTGGCAGGGTACGAGCAAATACCCCCCGCAGAGTATTCTCCCTGTACAGTACTGTATCACACATTAGGGTATTCTGTAATATATTAATATATCGGACTTCATCCGCAAATTTGACAGTAGATCTATTGTCATCGACTGTCAATCATAAGCTGCGATGACAGATTAAGCTCATTGGCTATACATTCTACTGGCCCATATACCGGGGAATATATCTTGCCAGAGCTTTTTGTGTCAGGGATAACTAAGCTTCCATTATGTGCGACAAGTGGACTGTGACATTATAACTGTCACATTTCAATAGTCTGTGACAATTTTACACTATTAAGTATTCCTAATCAAAGAGCGGTAATTACTTAAGTCCATAGGAGATAAATGTGGATATATTAAAATTATCAATTGGTTTGTACTATAGTGATTGCACAATACTTCATCACTTACTGAAATTTAACCCTCGAGTCACGTAGCATACTGTAGCTCTAAGTTAAGAATCTTGGTTTTCTTTTATAACAAGGTTTGTCTAAACTGCCCATAAAATCCCATTTAGTAATATTTATATTCAGTCTTGAGAAATCAATTTATATTATATCGATGTTAAAGAGTGCTACACTAATAAATACCTACTTGACAGTTTTGAATTTACTTACTGTTTTTTTTTAAATATTGTTTTCAATCAATACCTATATAGTTTAAAAAAATAAACTAAAAATTTCAATACATATACATACATAGCTTTCATTTTCAGTCAATTTTTAATACATGTGTAATGAACTTTTATGTTTAACCATCGATCGGACTATATTTTGATATATTTTATGGGTAAATTAGACATATCTATTTGTGAGGAAAAAAACAAGATTTCTAACTTAGGGCTACAGAAAGCTACGTGACTCGAGAGTCAAATTTCAGCAAGTGATGCAATTACGATAAAAAATACAAGCAGAATTATTGTACAAAAAATAACCGATAACTCTCACGTTTCGTGGCCCACCATTTGAAGAAACTGGGCCTTAATAGTATTGCTGTGACTTTATACTATACTTTTGGGATTGGTCCGTTCTAATGCGGCACAATCAAGCTCTCTATACATATAATATATCTTCATTCATTGCTACACTTATAAAAAAAAATACCATATCCACGCCCATTATGTTATTTTTGAGTAACATTTTTCTCATTAGTAGTATTTGGCATTTTTGATTGACCTATCAATTGATTGAACCTTCATAAAAAAAACATATTAAATTGTAAAGACACAATACCACAAGGCTGGTTGATTATTTCAATGATCAGTGTTTATAACAAGTACATACTATAAATATTATTTGAAGTAATAACATCATGTCGAACAAATTGAATGTGTTTTTTTTGTTGAGATCGTGCAGTACTCGAATCGAGTACATCCGCACTTGAAAACGTGTTTGCGGATTAAGCCCCGGTCCTCAATGAAATAGTGAATGTGTTAATATAATATTTATTTCACTAGTATTGCAAATAATATAATAACTAGACGTTAGCACCTGAGCCAAGGTGTCAGATTGAGGCAGGAAGTTGGCCATAATAGAAATGACGTGTAATATGACAGAAACACGATACACTGTCAAGATACACTCTGGGAAAAATCATATCATTCTCTCTGTGAGACAACTTAAATACCGTATCTAAAAAAATTAAATTTACAAACCGTTAAAAATATTATTTTTTTACTAAATATGGCCATCGATCAATGCCAATTGATGTATTATCGATATTGAAAGGGCCCATCAAAGGCGTTGAAATGAATGAATGATCGATCAGAAAGAAGCTTCTGTAGCTTATAACTATTTCTTAGAATTAAATTATTATAAAGTACATCAAGATAGCGCCTTGCGTGTTGACATGTTTAAGTAGGATTATCCGAAAATCCCTCCATTCATTTCAAATATTCAGATATAAAAAAAAACAACCTAAGTAATTCTTTACCGACGGCAAATAAACATTTCCTTGGATAAAAATAAATACATAATAATCGTGCTTATAAAATGCATAAATTGATGACTTGAACACGATTTATACAATAATTATACTAAAACACACATTTTTTTAAATTTGCACATTTTACTGATTAATTTATGACGTCTTGTTAACTACAAACAATCATGTATTAAAAACATATTTACAAAAATCACAAATTGAAAAGAAGATTGTTTCATATTTTCGAAAATTGTATACAGGGTGTTTTTAATAAACAATGGATAGTTAAAAGAGAGCTTCTAACCCTTTAAATAAAAAATAAAATTAAACCATTTTTAACTAGTACTCGGGATAATTTAACACTCAACACATTCAACAATCTAATTAGTTTCATCAGTTTTTTTGTTATATTTTTAAATTCTTTAACCATGTCCAGTGATATAAAGTAAATATAATGACTAAATATTATATCGTCCTAAAAAAATATTTGCAAATTGATTATATGTGTTGGTATTTTAATGTGAATAATTCAATGTTGTGGATATTATCTACCTTATTTGTTAAAAAATGCTACTATTCTAGAAAGAGAATAAGGGCTGTATTTAATACAAAAGTGTAATAAGAATGTGTTTATGAGTCGTGCTAGATGGTGTGTGTACTAATAGACTATATACTCTAATTACACTGCATACGTCCCTAAATTTGTAATTTTTATACAGCATTAAATAAACACATTTTGATGCTCGGTATTCAAATTGTTGTGTATCTATAAAGTCAAGGTTTTGTATGGTTTGTTCGCAATAATGTTAAGCGGTAATAATTTGGGTCGGAAAGAATAATTTACGAGATCCGAAACACGAATAATATGGATACCATATGAGCCGATAAAGAAATCAAAAATATTAAATTTAGGTAGTAAATCAAGTGCTCGTTTAGGCAATGACACACTAAATTGACAAATAAAAGTCAAATGCACCGCGACGATGAAAAAAAAACCAGTGCATTGTTCTAAAGAAGAAGGATCGAGTAAATTATTTCTGCTAAATTTGTCATCGGCATCGCATTCCTGGATGTCTGCACGTCTGTAAGTGGGTTTTCTCCCAACTCGGTGACAATACAACTGGTTTTGTTTGAATTTATCGAGAATGAAAATAGTTTTTATACGGTTTAGGTGAAGATTTGTAGTTTGTCAGATGGAGGGAAGCATTAGGGAAGATATATTATGGGTGAAATGACGCGTGGCCGAGAGCGACCCGCTTGTGTTTAGCATTACATTTTTTATATTACCATCATCACCCTCTTATAGAATCTCTCTTTTTCCACTAACAACGGGGAAATGGAAGCACTAAAACGGCTCTTAATACGCCAAATATGATAATGACCAACGATGTGGATGTATAAAAAACATACCGGATAGAACGAGTCTTCTTTAACCAGATGATGATGAATATGTTGACAGATGCACTTCCCAAAATACATCATATTATACTCCATAACTTGATATCGCATTTATTATTATACAAAAAACCCAAACGATCTTCACCTAGACTTATAATTAATTAAATATGCAACATATCTCTCTAAAATATATGTGTATATTATGGAATATACAGGGTGGACTTGAAATAAGTGAGAATATTTTAGGGTATCGCAAGAATAATCAAAAATATTAATAGTGCTTTTGGAATCGAGTTTGGGCCACCATTTGAAATAAGCTGTTTCTGTAAAATACTCAGTAGTGACTGTCACGTGTGTATTTTGTGTCTTATACGTAATTAATAGTAAAAATAGTAAAACGTATACGGCAACTTTTTTTAACATTTATTGCCAGATTTGATAACCTAACCTGACAGGCTATTTGATTTAAAATAAAATATAATACTTATGTAGCTAGATAGTTACTTATTGAGCCTATCATAGTTATTCATTGAAAATAAATTTTTACAGTCCAAAGTCAAATTATTTTAGCTAATACATGTGCAAGATTTATTTGTCAGTGGTTTATTTAGTTATAAATTAAATATATTAGTAATGTAATCAGATACTTACTTATTAAAGCATAGTTTTTCATGCTTAGTACAAATTTTCTAAGCGTGGAAAAACCCGGTCTAATTTTCACAGTAGAAAAAGCTATTTCTCAATGTTCACTCTATAAAGCATAAGTTTCGTTTGATTCGGATTTTTATGAGAAGAGTTGTAATACTTAGAATTGTATCTGATGTTATTAATCGTTTCATAATACAGCTAAATGTTGACATTTTCTCTACAAACGTGTGAAAGAGACACTTAAATAGTAATATTACCAAATTATTCTCATAATGATTCCTATACGGTAAAAATTTTAGTAGGTATAAATTGCAATATGGATGTACACAGTTTCAAAATCATCCTTTACACAATTGTAGAGAGCGTATTGTTGTATACAGAGATCATTTTTAAAGGTTATTTTATCTGATACACGAATTTCTAACACCGTATTAATCGTATTAGTGTGGTGTTTAGTTATAGTAATCGAGCTAGATGACAATGCTGAATAATATATAAGATTAAACGACAATAGTATCAGAACAATGACTTGCCGTGACTGTCAAAAGAGCGTCAAATATACCGACGACACCGCGGGACATCGGACCCCTGCTACACCTTTATATCAATATATTATACATTATTAAATTAATATCATAAAATTTGACAAATTAAAAAAATGCGATTAAAAGCTTTGCTAAATTTAATCAGGTACCAAAGCTAATTTTAGATCATCATTATCTTATATGGCATTTATTGGTAGTTAGTTATATGGGCGATGATCGCTTAGTGACTCAACAGGGAGTAAATGCTAAAGAGACTGTTACATTGATGACCACCCGTTGATTCCTTACACTATATTCAATACCTTTCACCATTATACTCATTTATTTTTACACCTGAACCCATTTAATTGATTCTCTTGTAGCTCAGCGTGAACTACTATGCCTGCTGACAAGGCATAATGTCACTTAACTATCCAATATAATACTCGATTATCGCAATCTTCCACATTGACAATGGGTTGATATAATTAATAATCATTGATCAGTCAATATGAATAAAAATAACCAAATATTTAGAGAGAGTACTTACTTAAAGAATAAGTGTTTTCTTAATATGAAGCATTTTTATTCCAAAGTGCTCGTAGAAGTGAGAAAGCAGAACCTATTTTTATTTATTACCTACACAATTCGCTATTTTCTTAACTAAAAATGATGATCAGCCGTATAATTAACACGACTCTGCAATTTATCATATGTAAATATTTTAATATTGGACTTTTCATTCTTGGTTTGGGTTAGGTTCAATTACTTCCAATAAAATTTTAATAGCTATATACTTTATATTGATGAAAACCTAATAATATTTGCACTCTTTATACTATAAATTCAATATGCATGCATAAATGATATATTATTTTAAATTGGTATTAACATATTACATAGATTAAGCATATCTTACACTTTGCATTCTTTCATCACCATTTTTTTTTAATGAACATAGACATTCATTTAGTTATTATGCTTGCGAATTGCGCGTGTTTTTTTGTTTGATTTTATTGTATGTGCCAAAGCATTTAGATTATATAAATAAATAAAAATGAAAGCCTTATATGTATGTATGCAATATCGATCATGGCGTTTTTAGGAGTCACCATGTCATATTTGTATGCAATAGTGTTAAATGATGTAATAGTGAGGGGAATGGTGTTTATTGATTGTATTACATGTCGTATTGGACAGACAGACTATATGCCTTATAAATAAATCATATCTGGCTATTCTCATACACATAATACCAAATATCCATCCATAATATCCCCATTGACCATTCATTCATACATACGAGGACGCTGCATCACTTTGTGGGGGACCACGCTCTTTTCCGATCGTGATGTTATTTATTATTATTCAAACCAGAATTAAACGTTGATTTTTCTATGCCGTATCGGTGATGTTATCTTTAACATATTGTGCAATAACACCCATTGTTCTGTTAAGGTCGCGGGTGGTCTTGGATCCAGTACGACTACGAGAATAGCCTTTCCACATTTTATACGGTGAGCACGTGCTGCCCGAGAAGGTATTACCAACCCTCGGGCCTTTCAGGATCACTTTATCAGATATCATAGTATATTAGTAAGACAAGATTGTGCTTATGTTGTGTATAAGCACCTATTGGACGAGTGACACGCTAAATGTACCATAAACCTCATTAATTTTAATGCTAGGAAGAGGACTCATCGATACATAGTTTTCCTTAAAAACATAAAGATATAAGGACGTATTCAATATAATAGTGTATTAAGAGTGTGTGCGTGCGGTGCATATGCCTGTACATCAATACTACTAAGCTCTAGTCTATTCGTACACACACCATCTAGCACTGACACATTCCTATTATACTATTATATTGAATACTGCCCTTATTATAATTCCACAATATATATTTTTTTTAATTAGGTTGATAACATCTACAATATTGATACCAATAACACATTTTTTAGGACGGTATAATATCTAGTCATTAATGGACATGGTTCAGAAATTATAAAAATATATAATAAAACTAATGAAATTATTAAATTGTGTTGAAGGTACAAATTATCTAAATTATTAGTTAAAAAGGCTTTTAATTTTATTTTTTATTTGAATGGTTAAAAGCTATCTTTTGATTATACATTCTTTACAACAACACTAAGGCACTCTTATTACACTAACATATTGAATACGGTTCATAGATTATTAATACTCGTTATAAATTGCAATAGATGTTAAAATATAATTTAGTAAAAATAAAAAATGCCCACAGGTGTAGAGGACGATTATTTTGATTATAATAAAATTTATTATTATTATAAAAAAAATATGTTACTCTATGTAGTAACTTTCAAAATTGTGGTATAAACAATTCATACGGATAAGATATATAGAAAATAGTGAATGTTTAACATTTCTCAATATTTAAGGGTGTAGACATTTAATAGCAAATGTTATTGAATTTAACCTGTTCTATACTAAAGGTGGTTATGCTGAACTTAATAATAGTCCTAGTTTTCACCTTTTAATCAAAGTTAACCTCTATCAATCGGCATTTTATTAATAAATATTAATCCTGATATCCCAGTCAAATGAGCTGATTTATTAATTATTATTTTTTTTTATTATACAATTTCTTTATTCAATATAATTTGCGTACAATATTTTGATTCATTATGATTGGTTGTTACAATGTTAAGTTTATAGACTTAGTCTTTTACTTATTTTAATACGGAGTATAATTAATTGATATTTAAAATAATCAATAAGTCATAACATAATTTATGGGAAAAAATATAAAAACCCACTTGTAGTTATTAATTATTACATATATGAATTGTAGTAGTAGTAGATATGGCAGTGTTTGTGATATGAATCTTCCCAATAATTGGATGGACAACTGTCGATCTTTGGGTTAAGTATGAAAGGTTTAGTTTCTTTCCTTTTCATACTGTCACAATCGTGGGTCTTTATGACAGGTGACATATTATCTGACATATACCAAAGGCATGTCTCGACAGAAAATGGCAAGTTTTTGTGGTTCGATTCGAAGCGCTCAAATTTGGTCACGGGCGTGTGTTCAAGTGGCAAATATTTCACAACCACCCTCGCCATAACAATTATTTCGGTTACCCTCCCTATAATGGGGTTGATAGACTTTACTTCACGGCTACTTTTAAATGTACCGTGAAAAGCGCCCACTTCTAACATCCAGTTCACTAAAATATTATATAATATATAATATATATATATATATATATATATATATATATATATATTATCCAGATATTGCGCAATCATCATCCAACCGTGCTGCGTTTCATAATTAGACTAATTAATTTAGATAAGAATCGATGAAGTTATAACAAGCAAAAAAGGGATCTTCATTAGGTTGCCGCTCAATAAATATGTTAATTCGTCGTGAAGGAACTTACACTCTCTCACGTCATAAAGAAACTTAATATTTATTTAGGATACTTCCAGTAGGCTCACGTTAAAGAGTTAATAATTAATAGATAGTCATTAAAGCAATTGGAGCATGTAATCTCAATTAATATTAAATATACATCGTTGATGATGAGCACCAGTATAATATACTTTGTATGCTTGATCATGAATATAATAATTTAAGAATCGAGATTACTCTGAAAAATACCGATGGGATTCAGATTGATACAAAATTTACTAAAAAATATGTTGTCTTATTAGAAATATCAAACTAACCTCTGCTATTAAAATACATTGATTTCACACGCTAGCATTTTGTACGGTCCATGTATAGGTTGGAGAATATTTATTTTATATATTTTTTTGAAATTTGGTCAACGCCTACGGAACACCTAAACTGTTTAATTATTTATTTTGTAATAATTTTGCGATAAACTCTACCTTGCCTATAAATATAAATTATTTATACTAAATGTATATAATTTTTTTATTATTATTAAGAGAAAACAGTCTCTGATGGAGCTATTTGAGAGGGTTTTTTAGACACAACAACGTGTTAATTGTCTGTCGGTGATCTTAACTATTACTAGTTACACAGGTCACTGATTTAATAATCAGTATTTACCTTACAATACAGGAAATCAGTGTAAACCTGGATCGAGACGATCGATTGGGATTTTATTAATATTATTCCCGATCTCCCAGTCGTAAAAACCGATCAAATAAATTTAAAAATTCTTGACTTGAGTGGGATTTGAGCCCATAACCACAGTATTTGTAGCCACGCTTCTTATCCCCTGAGCTATTACGCCGGTTAAATTTTAATCAATCAGTAAATTTTGTAATCAATTCAATGACATCTCCACAACTAATTTGTAAACCTGTTTAATAAGTACTATTAATATTAATACAGTATATAAGCGTCTAAATTTTATATGTAATCTTTTTCTATAAAAAGTAGAGCTTTTATTCAACCAGTAGCCGTATTGGTGAAGACAATATTGAGGCGGTATCCTAGTCACGGTGATGAGGTTCTTAGATGAACAGTAGCAGGTTAAAAAAGTGTTACTAATTGAGTTATGGATGTGATGAAGAAGATGACAGATTGACAGGTCAAAAGGCGAGAAAGTACAGCCGCCATCTTCAGAATAGTGAATGTAACCTTTTGTCGGTAGAGGTTTTAGCAATCAGTCACGATCTGATCGAACCCTCGTCCTTTGTCTATACAACAGTGGGATCAAGATAAAAGAGTGTTGATTTAAAAGCCGAGATTCGTATCGAAACACTCAACAAAAATAGATTTCACTCAACAAATAAATGATCCAAAATATCGTTACAATACTAATTGACAAAGGCGTTGCCGAAGCAATAAAGTGCGGTCAGCTAGCTGCACTCGTATTTGTGAAAGTAGACCACTGAACTGTAACCAGTATAATAATAAATACAAAAAAACACACATTGTAAGATTGTTTCTTCACACATTATATTTAGAGAGAGTTTATAGCCATGTTCACCCTTTAACAGAGGGGGCCGTTCTTCAAAAGGAAACATCGAATGTCAACATAAATTTCATCTTCCACAGATAGAAGACAGTGTAGAATAACGAAAGGGCAGTAAAAATAAAATTTACGCAAAGACAGAGGGTGGAGTTTCAAGATCTATGTACTGTAACATATTGAAAGTACGTCTTCTTAAATCAATATAGATTTATTTATTAATAATGCTGTAAATTACACGCCCGTATACTAAGTTACTTCGACACACTTCACTATCATTATACATAATATAAACAGAAACACGTCCTCAATTAATAAAGTCTAAACTAAACCACCATTAAGTCAGACAGTAATTTCATCATCACCAAGAATAAAAAAAATATTAAAGAGCGTCATGCTAAATGAGGGAAAAAATAATAAAAATAGAGGTATACATATTATGGATTCACACATATTCATTAGGTAGTCATTAAAAAATAATGAAATAAATAATGTAGGAATACAAAGCCACATTTATATCCATCGTATATATTATACATATTTATTATTTCCTTTTGGAAGAAAATAAAACATAGAAGGAAATTTTAAAATGATAAAAGGAAAGTATGGGTAACAAATTTTTTTTTTAGAAAAAAAGTAACCTAACCAAAAATTACGTTATAAGAGAATTGTGAAAATCTAACGCCTTGTATTGATGTATTTAAATTTAATATTGCCTTAGGGTTATATATTTAGTCTAACTATTTATTTAAATTTATTTGCTTGTATCATAATAATTTACCGTTGTTTTTATGTCGTATTTATAAATTCATTTTTATTAAATTAAAAAAAAACTAGTTGAATATTTAGATATTATGCATTGCAATGGGTGTTCTGTATCTTTTAATTAATATTTAAAAAAATATATGAAAATGTATGAGTTCGTTAATGATGATTTCATAAATGCAAATATAAAGAGTATTAACGTATTTGCATAAATACATGGTGTAATTAAATTTTATCGCAGAACAAAATGCACTAAATAGAGTATGATAACGGTGGCTTTTATTTCTTTATCCACAATAATATTAGAACGTGTGTCGGTGGTCTCATGGTGTCGTAAATATGGAATCGTTTTAGTGCCCTTGTAGTAAAGTCGTAACTCGAATTTTGCGGTTTTCGTGACGGCCTCCGTATTTGTTAATTTGATTTAAGCCCGACAATGTCTACTCCTTGATTTTCAACAAATAGATATATAATAAATATAAAACACAAATTTCCTCGTAAACAATCACATCCAGGTGAACAATTACATACTTCGGCCGTCCATCTTGAAGCAACCGTTCCCCATAAACTAACAAGGATGGCCAAATTCTACAAAAAACGTATTTTTACTCTTTTGTATTTATTGATTTTATTTCTAATATATTTGTTTTACATTTCATTTATATACTGTATAACAATTTTATTATAAATATAATCGTTTGAAAGGAATAGTTACAGTTTAATCGACCGTAGTTTTTCTCTGCCGTTCCAGGAAAACAACGCCGATTAAAACAATTAAATATACAAGAAAATTAGCTAAGAAACAAATGTAAAGCATTTAATAAACCTCAAAAAATTAGACAATATTTACTTACTTTCAAAATTAGCTACAAACAAAATATTAATCAATTCCTCTTGGAATCCCTTTGATGAAAGAATATAATCAAATACATAAAATTGCAAATTAGAGCCTATCATTTGTGTTTGGTTTCTATTATCTCGCTTGAAGGAATCTACAAGCAACATATTTTCCAATTACGCCTCATTTAGATGATTCTACGGTTTTTATTAATACTATCCAATAATTAATAAAAAAAATATTGTATTATAAAATCATTTGTTTACAGATCATCACAAAATCATACTTGCAACAAGTGCATGAATGATATTTAGAGATGTAATGAATTGTATTAAAATTAACACGTATATAATAATATAATAGTGTTGTCCCTGTTATGCCCTCATAGTAGATATTATTATGTGGGTATACCTGTAATAATGACGGCCAGGTTCGAGCTGGTCATCATCATCATGACCATCACCACACGACCTTGTCCATACTATCACTCTCGATGGATATTACACCGCAATAATTCCACCCACATTAACACGTCTTCATTACTCCATTCACACAAATAATTTATAATTTTAAAATAGAACATGTACCTAGTTTAGTTTCTCAACTACTTTTCTCAATCGAGAACACGTATGCAAATCTACTTATAATCGATCATGTTGGAATGTTCAAACAGCCCGAGGGAAATTTCACGCGCGAACGGCAATCGTTTATCCATTTAATATTGAATCATTCAAAATCGCAAACATTCGTTGGGAATTTTCCGATTAAATGACGTCAACCTGCGATCACATATAATAATATTATTGAGATGGTGTGTGGACATAGTAAAAAAGCTGTACGAGTCGCCTCAGGCTTAGACCATTATTCTGTCAGGCCTTATTCTGGTCAAGACGCTTCTCTTTTTGTAACAGACACAAAACCGCATATAAAACTAAGTATCTTTATAAAATATTACAGATTAGTCATCCTTACAATATAAGCATTCTCATAAGAATAATTAATAAAACAATTTTGATTAGAGATATATTTTTATTACGAGTTATTGGGTTACTGCTTACAGCCGAAACGATGTTGGTGTCTTGGGCCCATTAAGTCTAATAGTTGGAAGATATTCATGAATCTATCGAACGTCTCATGCTTGACCTTGTATCTATTTTCAATATTGAGAATCATATACATGTTTATATAAATAAAATGTAATTTTTTTGTAGTTGTTAAGTGAGTTCGCCACCATGTGGTACCGTGAAATAAGTAAGGCTGACAACCCTAACCGCTGACAATTTGCCCTTGCAGGGATAAACAACCTCTACAGTCCATAAATCAATACATTATAATAATATTAAATAAGCTCAAAAGCCATAAAAATGATGGAGATCATAATGCGCTTAAAATATCCACGGATAAAGGTTGAATTGAATCAGTTGATTAAAATATGGTTTGTACTTCCCTGAATAATATAATCCCGAGGGTTGATGGCGTTAAAATTCGACCGCATTATTGTGTGTGGTTCCCCATTGTTTTAGGGGAAGGTTTCGATGGGCTTTGAGGTCGGGGTCGATTATTTTGTACATAATAGAACAGCTGCCCTTATATCGATTAGGGAGATTGGTGTTTCTACATTATACGCTCATTGGTTCGGCTAATTAAATATATCAAAAGCGAATACACGCTTTTTTTAGATTGTTTCGTCTTGTGTAAATAATTAGACTCGTTATTAAGTAAAGGCTATTGAATTACAAAGTGGGGGTAATTTGTCTCTAGATGAAACCCCATGGTGGTGCGAAATTACTCCCCGCTAGTATGAACATCGATCGACTAATTGACACTTGACACGGACGAACTCAATTTTTTCAATTTTATATAAATTATTAAAAACTCTTAATATATAGAAAATTGTATCACAATTTAATGTAATCACATATAACATTTTTTTAATTCGAAATATCACTATAGAGTGAATCTGAATATAATCTACTGAAAACAATCTATCAACCGCATTTGCTATTGAATTTAGATAAATTTAATTTTTTTTATACATTATAAAAATATATGTGGTCTTGAGTAAATCATTCATACTATAAATGTGGTATACCTAAATTAAAACAAGTTTCTTAAATAAAATATATTTTTTGTACGTTAAAAAAGAGTCTCTGAAGATGACTACTAGTTTATAGTTGACAATACTTCAATTGAAATAAAAATTATGTTATAATAAATTAATTTATGTCGAATTCCACCAAGACGTCAAAATAATCGGCAAATGTCTTAAAATATATATTTTTTAATTGATTTATTTCAACAATGATAAATAACCAATGGGATTACTTTACCTATTTACTTGTGTTTAATAAATTTACCTAGTCAAAAATTCTTAATTTATTCATTGATAGCAGGCCTCTTATTAAAAATATTCCAGTATACTAATAATATACTTAAATGCTTAGAGTTATAAATTTAAAATAAATAAACTCACATTCCCTGCTGTAAATGAACTGCACTAGACGTCAAAATAATCGGCAAATGTCTTAAAATATATATTTTTTAATTTATTTATTTCAACAATGATAAATAACCAATGGGATTACTTTACCTATTTATTTGTGTTTAATAAATTTACATATTGCAAAATTCTTAATTTATTCTTTGAAGATAAAACCTGTTATAGAAGTATTCCAGTATACTAATACTATAGTAAAATGTTTAGAATTATAAATAAAAAATAAATTAGCTCACATTTTCTGCTGTAAATTAACTGCCCTAAGTATATACTTGGTTGATTATAAATAAAATATTTTTTTCAGGAACAATAATACATTTGCTAATAATCATGGTCAGCTGTGTCAGACAAGTGACCATTGGTGTCATATGTCAACCATGGACAAAATGACCGGTCGGGGACTCAAACCACGCATATAAATTATGGGGGTGTCAATTAGAACAACCATTATAACTCATTATTCATCATATAACGTCCATTCCGACGTGGCCGTACACAATTTACGACATGTGAGACTACACCACTGAGCCATCGAAAATATGTATATTCACCTGTCCATGGAGATCAATTTTAATCACACGAAACTGTTCACATATATATATAATAATCATTAAAGTATCTTTCATAGAAACGTGGTTCGCGTGTCATCGGCAATAAAAAACAATAATGTAATAATATTTGAACCAATGGTTAAACTACGCAACAATTTCAATTCATATTTACCATATCGCGTTACATCTGCATATTACTTGCCTTCTGGATATTACACTGCATTTATATACGGTTATGATAATCGATTTCTACACACGAATGTTCACTTTCATTAGTCATAAGATATCGTTTATTTCTATGATTATCTAATTCAAATTTAAAAAAATGATTATCATCTATTCTATACATATGCAAATACATTTTTAAATGCTCAAAGTAGGTAATAAAACATTGATAGTAATTATATGGGATCTCTTCATTAGTACCTAATACACCTATTACACATTTTCTAGTTGTAATTTTCACTTTGTATATTTAACCTTGTCTTGGGTTTTTCTGACCAGTTCATGGATAAAAATATTATCATCAAACGAAGATCTTTTGACTAACACTAAGTCTCCGAATATTTAGCTCAGTAGCTTAAAATATATTGTTGATAGTGTTGACTTCTTGGTGGAATTTCATAGTTTAAAGAAATATTTAATTTGTAATTTCCACAGTAATTTTATTACAGAGTCTGAGCGCTTTCGATTACTAACTTGCTTGTAGTCATTCTCAGATAATCTGAATCATTTTGTCTCTGAATATGACTACAAGTTATTAGTCGAAAGTACTCTGTAATAATAGCCCAGTCAATTTAGGGTTTCACGTCGGAATTTGAGCCTAGAAGCTTTCATTTTTGCATACACCTTTATTTCAGTGTTATAAAAATTTCCTAAAAAATCTAATAAAATTAGGTGACGGGTTTGGAAGTTATTCGAGGTTTGTTGACATCTTTTATAACACTAAAATAAAGGTGTATGCAAAATTACAGCTTCTAGGCTCAAATTCCGAGGTTTGGCCCTTTTTCATCCTTATTTGACTGTGCTATAAAATTATTGTTGAAATTACAAATAACATATTTCTTAAAAAAAATATATCTATGGATTTTTTCAGTAAGCAGCAGTTTATTTAATGATTGAAAGGTTCAAAATCTCAATCCCTTGCAATAACTGTCATTTCACATGTATTAATTTTTGTAGGATATTTGATGGGTAATGAAGAGTATTAGTTATTATTTTGTATGGTTCTGTAATGAGGGTGTGTGGCCTGCTGACCGCCGGCACCTTTTGGAGCCCATTCCTCCTTTTTGGGACCGCCATCACTTGGAAAAAACCTATCAACAATGTAATGGAAAGTGGCGCCCGACAGACGCCTTCTAACACCCAGTTTTGCCAATTTAACAAAGGGTACTTCTCCAGCCTCGTCTGTCAATACTCGAGTTACGATATTACACTATACGATCCCATTGATGGTGGTGTAATGAATGAAAGTTGTGGTACTTGAAATCTGTTAATGGTGGACGATGACCACGATGACGGCACTGATGATGATCATTACTATAAACACCGGCAACTTGAGAGCAACACGACACGGCTTCATTACTCTCTCCTTCTTCATACAAAGCTTCTAGGGATACTACTTTTCATATAATTCAACAAAAATATTATAAAACCGATTATCTACTTTACTTGCTGGCTGGTAGTTAACCTATATCAAAAGCATTGAAAATTTCATATGGATGAACATAAGGTTTAACATTAAACTAAACAATGGAATTGAAACGCCTCAAAATTATTTTAATGTTATAATATTTCGGTTCATAAGCTCGCATTGGATATTGGTTTCTTAAGTGTCCCTACATGCGAGTTTCTCGAGATACGAGCAATCAGCTAGAAAAATCCATTGGTTTTAAACATTTTTTCCTAAACAGTCTACATATGAGAACGAGAAAAGTTAAGCGAAAAAGGCAAAGACCAGTGGAAAGAAAAGCACTGACGAAAATTAAGCGAAAGTAGAACTTTGTAAATCTAATTTATTTGTTTGCATTCTCTTCTTTGGTTTGATACAATAAATATTTCTCATTTATAAATACACTTTTAATAATCAAAAACACGTATCTATAAACACTGTTTTTGCGAGGAAATTTGCCTCTTATTACGAGTATTTACGTAATGAATTAAACTCGTATGTCGAAGCATTACTGTACTTTTAAATTAATATATTTATACCTACATTCTTATAAAAAATGTAGATCCATCAATGGACTGATTGGATCGGTTGCAAGATGAGTTGGCTTTTATTGTGGCAATGTTGTTTAAGTGAACAAAGACAAGGGGATGATGTCAATCGATACTGGCTTTATAGGGGTTGTGTCGCCAATCACAGGAGAGGGCGTGGTACCCACCCCTTGTACCACCCTTGCCCCGCCCACTGTCTCCAGAGGGTTGCGCTTTTCCCCCCTCTTCTCTTAATTTATCAACCCCCCGTGCTACATCGTTCCCAAATGAGTATTCGCTTCCCAAATCCAATAACGCGAAACGGAAGTCTGTCACCGGGGGGAAAATATATTGAACTTTATAATATGTAATTGAACGAAGGGGTAATATTTTTCAACATGACGTTGAAATAAAATTAACAAGTCTAATCTGGCTAGACCGACCATTATTATTTATTGATCGTTTTCATTCTCCTTTAAGTATCGAGTCTGGTTTTGATAAACGCGTTGCCCGGTAGCCAATACAAAACGACATCCAAAATAATATCCATAATTGTTGTACCATCTAAATATATGGCCTCGTAATGAACAGTCCAACCTGTTGGCTACACAACTTATCAATTATAATATATTGGTCCGAAAGTTTTTAGAAAACAGGGCCGCTCTCAGTGATGTGTACAAATATTTAATATAAACAAATCGCCTGCTCCAGCGTATAATATCGTAAGTGCAAAAAGAATCTGTGTGCTCTTAAGTCTTTATGGAACTGAGCCACATATTGCATGTATGAAACGTCAAAAAATGTTGCTTTTCAATCATTTTTTAATCTATTAAGTGGGATTTTTCGAAATAGTAAAATAGTCCCATTTGACCGGCAACTAATGTAGATTCATCCATTATCTATAACAAATTTCAAGTCTCTGTCAATAGAAGGTATTTAATTGTAAACTGTTATATCTTATAAATAATTATTAAACCAAGTGACACGTGATAGGTAGTGTTACCAGATTGAATATGTGGCTCAGTTCCATAAAGACTTAAGAGCACACAGAATTTCTTTGCACTTACGATATTATACGCTGGAGCAGGCGAAATATTAGCATAGCAAGTATATTACCGTTAGTTACAAATCAGTGTAAAAATGCTTTGCCAGATAAATCGTTAGTTTGCTTTTGCATGATTTGCTTATATTGGGTAGGGTTTTTTTTTATTTTGACTGTGAAGCGGGTAAAGATTGCTACGGCCCTGTTCTTTGTCCGGAGGCTTGGTCGCTCTCTAATTGATCCGGGTGCAAAGTGACGGCCCCCAAGTGAAGCTGGTGTGTCTTGTTTGTAAAAGGACAATGTGAAGAACCAAAGGACCAAAGCATGGTGGTAGAACGGTAGCTTTGAATTTTAATGGGGCCCTCGGGCTATGAGCTCTGCTCCACTCGTGAGAACTCTCATCTTGGACACTCGCTATTTATTGCCACACCAATCCTCATTCAGACAAAAATCATAGTTCTTCGAAAATCAATCCTGCAAGATTTAATAGCTTTACGCAGAAATGCCGCCAAATGAAGAGCTAATCCAAACCGATTCTGATTTATAGCTAGTTCGATCAGATGTAGGGCATTTTTGAATATGAAATTTATACTAATTTAGGCATTTTTTACAATATTATTAAATTATAATTTGGTGGTTTATATAAATCATATAATTATATTCAATTAAAGAACATTCGTTATTCTGATGTACTTTCCTATTGAATGTTTGTTTAATTTATTGTTGGTTAAGGCGCGGTTGTAGTTATATCTAGTGCAGCTTTTTCTTTTGAACCTAACAAAATTTACCATTATTACCTAAATCAAGCTTATTTTCGGAATTTTATAAACGCTTTTGTAATATTCGTGTAAATTAATTAATTTATTGATTAATATCTAACGGATAAAGGTATTTTTTGAAGTCTAACATGTTCTAACCTATACCAATATCAAATAATATGAATGCTACAACTCGGAATATGTTTTTCTTGGGTGATGCAAAGAAAATATTTTAATACTAAGGTAATTTTAATTTAAATTTTTAATTTGTTAATGTCCTGCTTGGTTTTTTAATAGGACAGTAATAAGATGTTTGAATTTTTTAAGTAAATTTTAAATAAAATAATTTAATACGATTTTCATATGATGACAAAACTCATCACAATATTTAAAGAGTCTCTCGATAAATACTGTTTATTGAGAAATGTCATTTATTACGCAATATTAAATATCTCTAATATTATTTTGTAATAAATTTTATATTGTTATCATTAAAATACCCGTTCCGAGATTTTATATGTATTAATTGCAATAAAATATTATTCTTCCATCTGTCAGGCGTAACTCCATTTGAATATTATTTATAAAATATAACAGTTTACGATTAAATACCTTCTATTGACAGAGACTTGAAATGTTTAACAGATAATAGATGAATCTACATTAGTTTCCGGTCAAATAGGAAGATTTTTACTATATTATTAAAAGTCCCATTTAGTAAAAAATATAGTTAAGTTGCCTGTCGCAAAATACCGGACCAAACCCCAGTAGAGTAGCGCTCCACTAAATTTATATTTTATTTTAATGTTTTAAGATAAAAAATATATTAAAAGGCAATAAAAAGAGGTGATGGTAGCAAATTGGAAACCCTGTCGTGTTGGGCCACCACTGGTTTAATTACAAACATTTATGAATTATGGGGGAACATATTGAGTCTCCCACACCTACGCACTCCTCGGCAGCCTCCAATCAATGGGTATGGGATTAAGTCTTTTGTATTAATATTTATTGAATATTAACATTAAAAAGGCGATTGAATTTAGATGGATTTGATCTTTAGTTCAATACACTTGTGGTAGTTGTTAAAATACCTGTATATAATGTGAAGGACCAGCCGCCTATTGACGCCTGACACATTTGCCAGTCACCGGCTATTAAGGTAATGCGGCGGCGACTTCTGTATTCGGCCTTCTCTGTTTTGATCTGTTTCTTTACTACGAGATGAGAGGACAGATTCTATCCGAAAGATCTACATTATACGGGGAGGGTTACGGAAATCGCTCCGAGGCTTTCAGAGTGCATTTTCCGGTCAAGACAGAGTGTGGGCGGATCCACAAATATAAAAGTCACCCCTCGATTTGACCGCTTCACCCTAGTTTCCTCACTTGCATTTATATTATGTCAGGGACTTCATCAAATAAGTTTTTATAGCCCCGGTGCGGAAAAAATACACAGAGATTTGAAACGGTCGTTAGTTTTGGGAGCGTAGAAAATTTCACTATGAAACAAGAACACTATTAAATTATGTTTCGAGAAACGCCCTCATCGCCATTATGTGGTTAGAAGACGGCGCTAATGTTTTTTTTTACATAATATCTTAAAAATATTTTTTTAAAATACACTGCAGTGAAAAAAGTCTGAATCAAAGATGACTGAACGTTTTAGTAGGTATATTAATTGGTGGAGCGAATTCTATTGAATTCGGCGTTTAGATGAAAGTGAAGAGTGTTGTCATCAGTGAGCTTAACTTCATTGACTAATATCACCGCAGCTGTCCAGACTTTAATTTCCTGTCATGCCGCCAGGTATACAGACAATCTTGCTACTACCTGCCTTCCTCTGGTCATCCTGCATCATCATCATGCACTGGCGCCGGACCACTCGTCCTCCCTTTTTACTTAGCCGCACTTCTGCTTTTCAGAAGCTCTTATCTCTGAAAACTTCTTCACAATAATATAATAACTAATCAACCCAAATAAAGTAATTCTATTCGAAAAAATATATTAAAATTCTTGTTAAGATGTAACGTTATGTTTGGATAGTTTTTATGAGGAGTGAAACGACATGTCGTCTTGCCATTATTGGCGAAACATCGTAAATTGGACGGCTATTTTCTTGAGAGCAAATTACCTTTTTTGTTAGTTTTTTTGTCAGTAGAGGTGATGTTGCCGCCCCGGATACAGTATTAATAAAATGGTCGTTTAATATCCCATTGATGAATGAAACGAGATCATTAATAAGCGGAGGGGCTTAGATAGCTGGTTTCGGATAATTTGTTTTAGGAAATTTCACAATTCTAGCAAAACACACACACACGCTATATTAACGCTATTAACTCCCCGTCATAATGGTTTAATGGAAAGCAATTTAACAGAATATTTTTTCCTCTGTCCCCAGGAACACCCGAGCTTGCGTGGCACTCCATTAGCGATGTTGGCAGCGCAGTGCAACAAACTCTCCAGCAAGTCACCGCCGCCCTTAGCAGATGCAGCAGTGGGCAAAGGATTTCATCCGTGGAAGAAAAGTCCGCAGGGAGGATCTCCAGGACCTGGATTAGGATCAGGAGGAGGGGGGAGAAATGTACCACCCACTTCCTCAGCGCCTTGTTATACTAGACCGGCTACTTCGTGTGCTGCTCCAACACCCACAACGTACGGTGGAGATTTGTACTTTCCTGGGGCTGGAACTGGTGCACCGGATCATCAGACTTTGCTAGGTAAGGTCGAGCCACATGGACTAGGATCAATGTATTCAAGACATCCGTACGAATCGTGGCCTTTCAATGCGGTCACGGGAGGTCCTCACCATGGTGTTTTAAAAGGAGGAGATGTGAATGCTGGAGCTGGATGGTGGGATGTCCACGGTGCTGCAGGAGGTTGGCTCGATGTCGGCGGTGCAGCAAATATGCACGCAGCTCAAATGGCAGCCAACTACGCAGCTGGATCAGATTATTCATCTTTAAGTCATTCCTTAGCTACTGGCAACACAGCACATCACCTTTTATCATCCGGTCAACATTTATTACAAGACACATACAAATCAATGTTACCCACACAAGGATTCGGCCTGCATGCAGCAGCACCCGCACCCACACCCACTTTACCTCCTGCACCCTCTCCTCGTTCTCAAAGACGTTATACAGGGAGAGCGACTTGTGATTGTCCCAATTGCCAGGAAGCGGAGAGGCTAGGTCCTGCTGGAGTACATCTAAGGAAGAAAAATATACACAGTTGTCACATTCCCGGCTGCGGTAAAGTATATGGCAAAACATCACATTTAAAGGCACATCTGAGGTGGCATACCGGCGAAAGACCCTTTGTATGCAACTGGTTATTTTGCGGGAAGAGGTTTACCAGATCAGATGAATTACAGAGGCATCTCAGAACCCACACAGGTGAAAAGAGGTTCGCGTGTCCCGTGTGTAATAAACGATTCATGCGGTCAGATCATCTTGCCAAACATGTCAAAACACATAACGGAGGTGGCAGCAAGAAAGGAAGCAGCGAGTCCTGTAGCGAGAGCGATGAAAATAGTCAAGGTGAAATGGGAGGAAGTCCAGGACCCCGAGGAAGATCACCACCGATGGGACTAGAATTAGCAGGATTAGATGTAAAGCCTCCAGGATTAGCGTGAGGGAGGTGGGGGTCGGCTCTGCTATACCCGCAGTACCACCCCTAACCTCTCTTTAAGACTGCACCATATAACGACCAATCATTCAATGTGAAATGTGATTAACGAGGTGATGTTTTGTACATACTTTACATATCAATTATAATATACATTCAAAAAACACGCAAATATATTCCTTTAATTTTGTAACGAAGACGGAAACACCAGGACATTATGTGATGTGACTGTTAAATGCAGTCGAATACTGTGACTCTGAAACTCACTTAATTCATAGTTATTGTAATTCAATATGTAAAATAAATTTTGTATTATAGATAAAAATGTATAAAATAATGTATCTCCGCACTTACGCGGGCGGGAATGAAGATAACGCAAAATTTTATTATATACCACTTTATAACTAAGACTATGTTACTTATTTCCTTTAAATTAATTGCGGGATTTCATCTGTAATTTTTCCTAGTTGTTAAATAACGAAACATTTCCAAATGTGAATATTTTTGTTATACTAATTTGAATTTTTAGTTTGTCTCGCTTGTGTGCGTTTCATTTCATTACTTTGTGATCTTAAAAGCTCTGTAGACTTATATATATAATAAATCTTGTGAAAAAAAAAATCACTTCTTCAATGTACCTACAATAAAGATGTTTTTTTTTCAATAATTTTTTTTATAAATTATATATATTATATGTATTTAGAGATGAGATGAAATTATTTGATTGATTTTTATAATTTTACGCTTTTGTGACAAAAACGACACATTTATATCGATTAAAGATTATTAAAGTATTTTTCCCGAAGGAACGCTGTGTTTTGATTTAGTAGAATGTTTGGTTAGGGGTGAAGTGAGCCACCCTTGCAGTTTAATCACGACCCTCTTGGTGTTGGTTTCCAGTTGGCCATTTGAAGTCTGCTAAAGTAGGACATAATTTGTTATGAGAACACAGCGGGGTTGCCGCACAATGGATTCTGTAAAAATTTCATTCCTCCCTAAAATGTGGGACATTTGCCCCCATTAACAGGACTCTGATAATAGAAAGCCATTCTGGAATAATCTTGTAAGTATGTGTAATCTACAGCATTAAAAAAAACGATCTTCCAGTAAAAGTTAACGGTGAGTATAATTTTTCAGTGAGCTTTTATGTACGCAGAAGTAATAAAATTTATATGATGATGAATTTTATTAAAATAAAAAGTATATAAAGCCTAATGTTTAAAAAAAGAAAACATAAGCTCCTCTATTGTACTATAGATTTGTCACCACAAAACACTTATAATAATAATACTTATATGCATACATTTATAAAATCCCTCTAAAAGGTATTTGAAAGGTAGTGAATCAGTTTTTAATAAGCAAAAAAAGTGTAGAATCAATAAATTGATAATATAATAAAGAAAATTATTTGATATAACTTCCACAATATTTATAACATGGATGTTACATCAAAATAAATTACTTTAATTATGGAAATCCACCCAGGCGTCAACAATTTGATAATTTTAGGAATATTTAGTTAAATTTAGGAATATATAAAAAACAAGAATTAATTAATAAAAAATAATTTATTTGTATTACAGCATAAAAGGTGATCATAAATAAATGAGTGGTCCGTATTTAAAGTTAAAGAAAAGTTTGACAAAAACTTCGAAGCAGACCTATGTACATGTACATATATGTATCAGAATAAAGCAAAAATATTTTTTAAATATTGGCCATTAGTAGATTAGATAATGAATTAGATATGGGTATAGTTTATTTCTTATATTAATATTAAATTTCAATAAATTGCAATAGATACACACGCCAGGATATGAACAATTACGAAAGGTACTGGATATTTTATAGTCACCTCTTCTATCGTCTTATCAAAAGGTTAAATTTAAAAAAATATACCTACTAGATTAAAAATAATGTTGACGCTTAGTAATGAATATTGTTCATATCCTGGATTTGTAATTTAAAATATCCGGTGTTAATCGAAAAGCGACGCGTGGCTCGATTTCAATATAAGTGATTAGAGATTTCCTCGAAAGCCTTTTAGCGAGTAATTCGGCAATAAATTTTAAACTTCCGCTGCGAGGGGGTGGCGATACCTAATAGGAAAGGGGATGATGCCCTCCCTGTCCCCAGGGGGTGTTTACTATGACTTTATTCTGAAGCATGTGACACAACATGCCACAAATCAAAGTCATCAACTAACCACCCACCCATCCAAAGATATGCATTATGCAACACAACCACTCATTCATATGATAACGACTATTGCCAAATGAATATCAATATATTTATATAATCACTAAACACATTATGCAGTATTTATTACGAATAAATAACGCAATAAATAAATTATACGGTGAATTTTTACAGGGAATAACAGAATAAATAAAAACACTCTTTCAACTTCCATTACGATAGATTGAACAACGCATATTAAAAATTAACCTAACCTAACCTAAGTACGTTCAATCTCAACAAATTCTATTACACTATAGATAATACTAATAATAGTAATTTTAATATAAAATAATAGTAACTAAAGAGGGTCAACTTGAATAGCAAAAATATGAAAATAAATCTAATATAATTATTGTTTATTTACATTATCTACAGGGTCGATATTTGTATCAGTATCAACAAAATAGGTTATGAATTATTTTTATTAAAATCACTTACTCAATTAAATAAATAAATAATATCAAAGATATATTTTTGCTTTATATATAATGATAATAATAATAATCCATTGTCAATAAAATGTATCCAAAGTCGATATAAGTTTACGTGATACACAAACTATAAAATCAATTCAGTAATTTATTTTTATTATTAAGGATTAAAAAATAAAATAAAATTAAAATCTTGTTTTAACATTATATTTAAGTGTATTAAAGCGAAATAATTCTGAAAAAATTATTTAATCTCAAGCATGATGGTGTATCGAGATTAATTCATTTTTTCAGAATTATTTCGCTTTAAGTACACTTTAATATAATGTTAAAACATGTAAAATCTCTGATTGGTTCAATTGATATCGCACAAATATTATATGAATTAAAACCTTGTACTAAAATTACATGATATTTATTTAAAACTATTTCTTACCTACATACCTACATATTTTTTAATGAATTAAAAATGGGTATTTTTCTTAGATTAAATAAATATTTTCCATATATTGATGACATATAATGTTGTTAATGATTTTCTAAAAAGAGCATATAATTGTAAGGCGGTGTTTGCGTGGTTTTTAAAGGGCAATTAATTAAAAAGATAAAGCGAAGAAGCGACTGTCAGTAGCTCCATAATAAATGATCTGAACCGGCCCTCAGGCGAATACACAACAAACTACTCGTCAACCATATTTTACACATTTATAACACACAAATAATAACACAGAGACAAACAACGTGGTTATGTCTAAAAATATACACAATGAAACATTCAATTACGGTAAAAACACGACCGAAATGTGAGCGTTTCTACCAAAATATACCTACGCGACAAAACTATCCAATGTCTTACAATATTATTTTTTAAAAAATTATGCCATGCTCGGTTAAAATAACCATGATACAAAACAGACTAAATAAAGCTGATTTATGATGACTGTGTTGACATTTTATATTATCTAATTAATACAAAAAATGTTAGGTATTTTATAAAGTTCTAACGAGCGTTTCGAGGAATCGCCACGTGTTGTTGCATTTTAATCTATTTTAAAATTATAATTAAAAAAAAATGATTCATGACTAATCAAATAATAAAACATCCCGGAATAATAGTTTCAAAAATTAAGTAAAAAATACTTTCGAACTTTAATTGGCTCACAGTTATTTTTTAATAAAAAGAATTGGTCTGTATACCTCATTTACATTTATGTATATTTATATTGTATTGAGTTGAATTAATAATTTATTGGTTTATGTAAGAAAAACGACTCATTTTTAAGTAAAATTCTGAAGAAAATTAGAGGTGAGTAAAAATATGACCTTGTAAATCTCGTAATGTAAAAAAATATATAATTTTAGTATACGACAAAAGGCTCTTTGTCTATAATATTTAAATGTTATTAAAAAAGACAAATAAAAATACATTATATTGCACAGCTTAAAAACATGTGAAAATTCACACTATTTAAATTGTTTCATTGCTCTAAATAATAAATGTATTAATTGTGCTCTACTTATAGCCTTTGGTAATTTATTAAGTAGCAGTTCTGCCTTACCTTCTGCTGTTCCCATATTAATGTATAAAATGTAAAATTGAATCAAATCATCGAGCAGGTTAATATATTCTTTTGATACAATAAAAATGTAATCCGCATCAAAGACAATTTCTGCGATACAATTTAGTTATACCTTCGTCAAATTGCCACGTGTGTTCAAATACGAAAGTGTGGCTTGTAATTTGCAACCAATAAACGACACAATGTGTGCACTTTTTAACGTGTTATCCATAAATCAATGGCTGGAAACACTACATTGTATATTAAAATAATATTTAGCGTTCTAGGAAGAGGTTCAAAGTGACCCGCCGCCCTTTTGCTCTACTCACATATGTTAACTAGTGTCAGTTTCGGCTCAAACTACAGCAAAAAATACGAAACGTATTAAACGCCAAATGAGCTCACCATAAACGAGTCCGACCGTCTCATACTATTTGTTTTAAAATGCACAAATGAGTAAATCGATACTCTTCTCCTTTGCAGAATGTGACACCGCCATATATAACCAGGTCAATTGGTGACACGATCTTTTGGGTTTCTTAATGAAGAGTTTTCCATTGATTTTGTATGAATTAAGGGTCGTTATTGGGTGGTGGAATAACACGAGGTCTCATATTACATAATTGGTTGGCTTTAGCAATAGTGTACTAGTACGAAACGCGTGCTTCACAATAGAATCACCCTAACCCAATATAACAGACCTCAACAATGTCACCCTATTGCTAATAACCCTCTTGTTGCATATTCTATACGATAAATCAGGGCAGTGAGTAAGTGAAATAATCAGTCATTAATGACAAATGCGTCTGTATGAATAAAAAGTCTAACCTAGTCACATTTATTAGTCTAAAACACATTGTAACTTTATTATTCAAACAAGAACAAAGTCGTGCTTTTACAACATGTGTTTTGCGCGATTTATTGCGCCAACTATAAATTAAATATATATTGTTTATTTGTGATGACTGCAGATAAATCAATGAGGAAAACTTACTAAATGAATATATCCGGCTTCAAATCCACACGTGTATAAAACTTCAATTATCCGCCAAACTTATATTTTGATATAATATGTTAAAAATAAATAATTTTGTTTAATTAAAGTCAATAAAAATACAGGTTAGAAATTAATATGTAAGGTTTAAAATGGGGAAAACCAATAGGTATAAATTTAAAGAATAAATCGTTTTTAAATATTCTCATATAAGTATGTTTCAAAATAGGTTTTCACGTTAACGTTGTATTAATTCATTTTAATAGATTAATACATACATTTTGGTGATTTTAACTATTACGATTATAGGTTACTGAGAATGCAATTTATCAATCGCCATAGTATACACCTTATAATCTAGGATATCAGAGTAAACTAGGGATTTTATAAATATCATTCCCTATCATCAATAATATTTTAATAATCTTCATGAAGCTATAACGTATTTTTTGTTTTAAATATTTGATCTAAAACCTACGCCAATGGGTAGTCAATGGATCATCACATTATGTAGAAACAATAAATATTATGCCGTTATATACTCACATACATACTTGTAATAAAAATATATAATTTATATTAATACTTATATTGAATTTTTTATCATATGTATGATTAAAACTCATCGGATAATCGAAATTCGTGGTTTAAAGTTGGACATCTCAATAGTCGCAAGAGGATTCACGCACCACTTCGCGTCTTCCGTCACAACTTTTGAGGTTTATTTTCAAACACGCCATACAATTTGTCATCTTTAAAAAATCGTCCTCGTCTTCATATTTTTTCGAAGAGGACACCTCCGATGTCTGCTTTCACCGCGACATACTATTAATAAACCAACCCAACTAACGATGTGTCAATTATGACGCCTGCATCAAGTCAAAGTTAAATTTTTCATCCATAAAACAGTGTATGGATCATTAAATTTGAAAATAAGCTGCTTGGGATGGTATATGTATTATAAATGCGTGATGTTTTATTTCGACTAGTGTTTATGTATATTTATTTATTATATTAGAAGCTTTCATCCATCAGTACATAATAATAGCGGCACTAACGAGACAAATCCAAGACAAGCTTCCAGTAAGTAATGTATATTTTGTTGCTACATACATATAATAAAAAATAAATGGTGTATGTGGAGAAGAGAAATGATAATGTTAGGTGAAGATAGTCAAAGATGAGCGATGACAGGGCACACTCGAGATTCATTAATATCCCTTAACTACAGTTATATTATCTATTTAATAAATAAGAAAAAAATTACAATATATATTAGCAACAAGCTTAAGTAGGTATGTTATTAAAGAAATTAAAAAATAGTAATTAATTCATATCTTTTGTGAAATCAGTTGAACCAATCAGAGATTTTACACACTTTAACATTATATTAAAGCGAAATAATTCTGAAAAAATGAATTAACCTGGTGATTGGTGTATCGAGGTAAATTAATTTGATCAGAATTATTTCGCTTTAATTCACTTTAATTTATTTATTTCCATATAAACGCTCAGAAGAGCTTTTTCATAGACAAAACAATAGTAATAAAAAAGGTAAACAAAAATGAAATGTTCATACATATATAAAAATAAAAAATAATTAATTTTTTTTTTGTAAAATTTAGTATAATTGTTTATTTAATATAAATAATTTTTAGTTGTTTAATATAATGTTAAAATAGTAACTAGCCTTTACTCTATCGCTAGCTAGATTTAGGCAAAAGCTAACCCAACCCTTGGATTATTAATTAAACTAGGATTATTTTTTTATTTTATTTATTTATTATTAGTATTTTGAGATAAGTAGTCAAATTTAAAACATAAAATAAATCATAATAGTTAGTCAAGTATGAATAAAATCGCAACTTACAAACGTAGACCCATAAATTTAACTCATTTGCTCATAGTTTTTGATACCAACTAAATATTGCTTGGGTCTTTTTTGTAGAAAATTTAATTTTAAACATTTTTTAAGCAAATTATTTTGTTAAATATTTGTTGGTTTAGTCACAATTTGCAAAGAACCGTGAAAAATCGTGTACATACTCCGGAAATCGCTACCATTCCACGCAAACCCAAAACTAACTAAGGTTCTCTTAATATTTTAATTTAATTTTTTAATTAAGTTGACTTTTAAAATAGTTAATTTGTATTATATTAAGAGTAAACGGTAGTGATGCAGAAACAATAAAGGGTGCAAATAGTAAATATATTTGTATAAGAGTTAATCTGCGAAGATCCACCCTTGATGGTGTGCTAATAAAGCTAGTGTTAACAAGAAGGGTGATACAGCATTCCACCCCCGTTATTATTGCCGTGATCAAAGGATCTCTTCACTATTTGCTGAATATATTTTCAATGCAGAAGTCCCCTTTGTGTAGCTCTTTTTTATCCAGGACACGGGAGATGACAGAGCAATGCATACATACATATATACTTTGAATCTAATGAAAATTGTACCACATGCTCTGTCATCACCTCACATTTTATCTAAATAACGCATAGGAAAAACATATTATTATAAATACAAACCTACTTTCAATATAATATTGAATCACGTAGGATCTGTAGATATACATCATAATAATTTGATATAAATAAAGTCAATTTCTGTGATGTGTGTTTTTTTCATTCTTTTGTAATAAGCTTTAAGATTTCTAATCTTCTATATTTCTTACAAGAAGTGCGCTAAATAAATATATTAAAAAATATATTTTCTTCAATGAAACTGAAATACTTTTCACATTTTATTTAATTTTCTTAATGTAAAGTAATTGAGAGGTTGGGTGGAATAAGAGCTGATAACCTTAAACGATCTTCTTCGATAAAATTACAAAATAAATTTACCGAAGAATCTAAATTATCTATTGATCAAAAGTGTGTCATGAATATTATAATTAGATATTCTTTATTCGACTTTTAATATACCTTTAAAATACTATAGATAATGAATACTTCATCATATAAAAAATATAATGTTTTACTCGAAACTGACAATTTCAGTATACATCCAGTTATATTTTTAGTCACAATTAACATGCTTGTATTATAAATCTTAGCTAATCAATACTATATTCCTTCATCATTTATTTTACTTAATAGTGTTTTAATTTTTAAAAACAACTACTTAGATTGTAATATTGAAAGAAACTAATCTACGATTTTCATAATGTGATATTTTGTAGCCTGTACATAATATATGTGTAATATAAGGTTGTTTTAAATTTTGATTTGTTTTACTACACGTTGAACAGTACTTAATGCATATTTTCAGACAAGTCTTCGATTTGTCCTATTTTCTATTTTGCAGAATAGATGAGAGAGAAGAGGACATGGCTGAATATGATAATGTGGTGAAGTAAAGCAACTGACTGGAATAACGGCTACAAAGCGGGTTGCTCTGCCATTTGCATCACAAAACCTAAATAAATTTGACACACACCATGTACCACCCATCCATTTCGTGCCTATTTGCATTTAGCTGCTTGATTGTTTCCTATATTATGCGTACTATATGTGTCTATACTATCATATTATATTGACATCACTAACAATATGTTTTAGATATCTACCGCATGAAAAATATATAACTCTGAATATTACTGTTAAGCTTGGAATTCCTAGGCGTAAACGTACACGTAATAGAGTTGCTTTTCTGTACTTTTGATCAGTTTTTTATTAATTAGTGCCTCGCCCGAGGCTCAGACGAGGCTATAACTAACAAAAAACCGATCGTTAGTGTAGCTAAGTAACTCCACTATCGTATTTACAGTGACGTATGCCTGGGAATCCATTACTTTAAAGGAGGATTACTTCCAATACATTCGCTTGAGACAAGTCTTTAAATACAATTGTTTATTATTTCTTACTTTTGATAGAACTTACTTCATTTGGTTTGAGTAAAACGCTATAAGGAGCTCTAAATCTACTTAAGTGTAGCTAAGTAACTCTACTATCGTATTTGCGGTGACGTATGCCTGGGAATCCATTACTTTAAAGGAGGATTACTTCCAATACATTCACTTGAGACAAGTCTTTAAATACAATAGATTATTATTTCTAACATTTGATACAACTTACTTCATTTTATATTAGTAAAACGCTATAAGGAGCTCTAAATCGGACTAGTTGCTTCGTATTCATATGCCTAGAGAAAATACTTTGACAAGTACATAATAAATTTATGACCCAGATTCGGGTGGATAAAAATTCTTCAAGAATAATCACGAAGAATAGGAGTAAGTCTCTTTAAGTATTTAATTATTTTTATTCATATCAAACTAGACAACACTGCGAATCCAGCTAGTCGTATGTATAAATATTAATCAATCAGGTATGTTGATGATGATTTAAATTATTCCCCTTCAGTGGTAATAGTAAATAAATCCTAGCACAAATTTAGCACAATTTGGATTAATGTTTTAACATGTTTCGTACATAATCTCAATTTTGTAATCATTAAAAAAACAACTCTACAAATAGTGGAGTTCCAATCCCGCATATATAAAATTATACACAGTCTCCATAGTAGGTTTTCAGAATATTAATTTAGTTTATTAAGTGAGTAATATTGTTGATGTTAGCAGCTGTTCTAAATAAGTGTCATGGGGGCATATTAACGAGCTTGACCATCCCATCTTCTAGAATTACACACAAAGCTATTTATGATCTAAATCAGCACTCTAAATGAACCTTATCTCACTATCACCTTAACTACCTTCAAACATATCATATTTCAATGAAAAACCATGGAAATACATAACGCGGAAGTGAATCATCCCTATTAACGCACAATAATAATTTCCAAAGCCAAAGTGAAGTCCCATTTAAAGTATCACGTTATGAATGAAGTGACACCCCATAGTAATGTCCTAATGAACATCAGTATAGATCAAGTTCTCCTTGTTGTAAACTGACACCCACATTATTATGACAGTGCAGTTGCGCCTACCGAATTATAGGGTGACACCACTTTCACCGAACAATTTATATTTTAAAGAAGAAGTCTCCGAGATTTGGAATATTTTAAAATAACAGAATGATTCGTGCGACCTGAAGATGTAAAATAAGATGTCGTAGTTCATCGTAGCCTCGTCGTAGCACAATCGTAGCCAATGCTTAAACTTAAAATCATTATATCCTTTTGTTTTATAAGGAGCATTTTAATTTTATTTATTAACTTCATTTTCAAATGCAGACAAATAACAGAATTAATCCAGAAACCCACATATCTTATTCTTATCAAAATAATTTTGCGATATAACATTTAGACACACATATTATGGAGGTTTTACTATTGGGATTCAATGGGTTTCTTTTTTTTTCTATAGAATAAGCAAACCTCGGCCAAGAGGACCTAAAAACAGGTATCAAATAACTCATAATTGCAGAGTATTGTGCGGATTATATTTTTATTACACATATTGCTTAAATTATTCGATAAAAAATTCGGATATTAACAGAACAATCTTTAAACATACAATAACATTTTTTTTTAAATTTACATTCAACTTTATTGTTTTTCCCATGACTATAATAATTGATGTATCTCATATAATGTTTTTTGTAAATATCAGACAGTTGAAATAAAATAATCAAATAATAAAGCAATATTATAAAGGATATTGTTGCAGAGCTCGAATACGTCAAAGCACTTCATCACATCCACTTGGACTAGGTTTGCTCATTACTTAGTGATATTAAACAAAAATTAATTAATTCTCTAAACAAAATCAATCAAACCTACTTTTTAACAATCCAACGATGACTTTCAAATGTGCAAATTGGACAATTACTTCTTAATTACTTTATATAATAAAAAAAATAATGCGATTTTTAAATTTGCATTCAACTTCATAGTTTGTCCCATAAATATAATAATTGATGTATTATATATCATATAATGCTTTTTGTAAATATCAGAGAGTTGAAATAAAATCATACAATAATCATGCATAGCTCAAATACATCAAAAAACTTAATTACACCCACTAGGACTAAGTCTGCTTATAAGATTTTTCTAATCAGTAGTTTTGTATTAATCTGCGGACAATGAGCTTATATGTATGGATAGAGATGCCAATAATACTTTTAAAGACGACAATAAATGTGTCGCAGCAATTCTATAGAAACTGCACCAATCGGTGTTAGTCGATTAGCCGCCAGGGGCGCTGCTTCTACCGCCTCGCTAATTCAAATTCTATTCATCGCTATCTGTGCCCTCGTATGTGTGAGTGTATATGTATAGGGTTTAGAATATACATATGTATTGTTTTATTTATTTAAAAACAAACAGCTTCCCGAAAGTATCGGAAAATCTATCGTTTAATACATGAGGTTTGATGAAAAGACATGAAATAAAGAATAAATGAAACATAAAACAAGAATTAATGATTGAGTTCATATAAAATATTTGCTAAATTTTGAGAGGGAGAGGTTATAGAGGTCGACATTAGAGATCGTTATTAGTGACCGAACACGGTTGAAAGTATGCGGGAATAAATGCATGGCGGTTCTATAGATAAAAGTTCATTGTCTGCAGACTTTTTTTTAATTAAAAATAATCCTTCTCCAATTTATTTATTTAATTTCTAAGATGAATAGTATTGATAGTAGTTAGTTATTTTTTGTAGGAGTGTTGTGTTATGGGCGGTTCCACATTCCGCCACGTGTCATGGGCGGTCCATTCTCTGTCCAAGTGACAAACATTCAATACACTATTACACTAATTATATACATTTTAAAATAATATTAATATTATGAATATATCAGCTACGATCTACAATGAAGTGATAAGATTTGGCTTCAGTTCAGAAAACAATTTGATATAAAATTATGAGATTTGTCAATGTAAAATTGTGTAGGTTTGCTGCCAAAATATTGCTACAAAAATATGCTGATTTAATATTGTATTATGTATCTATTAAAAAACCTGTCACGAGAGACTAAATAAATTGATAAACCTATAAAGACCTACAAATTACAGAAATTTTATTAATTATTTATTTTTTGTACAGTCTAATATTTTTGTTTGTGATGATTGTTAGTTTTTGGAAGGCAATCTTATACATACATATTTTTTTCAAATAGAGATTTTTATTATACAAACCAAATTGATTGCACATAAACGAAACAATGAGTCTAGAGTTACGTTACTCACTGTTTAAATAAATATTTATACAGGGTGGACTTTAATTAATCGAGAATATTTTAGGGGGTAGAATGATATCGCAAGAATAAATGAAAATATATATTAATTGAGAATTAAAAATATTAATAGTGTCTTATTAATTATTGATAAGCTGTTTTTTTGAAGTAGTCATGTGTATTGTGTCTTTTAAGTATCTAATTTTTTTTACTTATATTTGCGAGACCCTATCAATTAAAATATTCTCAGGTAATTTAAGTCCACGCTGTATAATCTAGACTCCAGATAATAGATTATAGAGGTACCTATATTAAATTGGTCATGGGTTCAAATCCTGTTCAAGTCAAAAAATATATTATTTGATTGGTTATTACGACTGGGAGATCGGGAATAATATTAATAAAATCCTGATCGGTTGTCTTGATCCAGATTTACTCTGATTTACTGGATTGTAGGGTAAATACTGAGGCGATCATTAAATCTTAAACATGTGTACCTAGTAATAGTTAAAATAATTAACACGTTGTTGTCTAAAAAAAAACAAAATTTTGTAAGAAATAGATGAATTCCACTGTCAATATGACTAATCACAACCATTCTAGATAAATTTAAAACTCATCTGGTGTATTACATCTACATATAAATAAGTAAATATATAAATTTTATATGTTGAACGTGAGTTTGATGTTTGGTTTATAGGGATTAGTGAAATTATTAAATAAGTATAATAATATTAACGTTGAAAAGTAGGTATTTACTTTTTGGATTATATGAAGAACCTTATTATTTACAAATTAACTAGATCCTGTAACATTTTTATAACAAATTTAAACTCCATCATTGATTGTAGTACATTGACTAAAACTATACTATATGAATGTGGTTAAAATTAAATTATTATATTCAATTCATCAAATAACGCATATGAATGCTATTGAAGAACAATGGCACACTTCTTGTTGAACAAACCGCCAATTCTCTTCCACTCTATAATTAAATAATATTTCACATATCGGCCGAGACAAAGTGTTCATCGACACGTTAAATCCGACTCTTTTAGTATTTTAATTAATCAATGGTGTATTTTGAAAACAAACAAATCGAATCGGCCACGCGTCGATGATTCTGTTCATGGTAAAACAATGGAGTGTTTTCATGAAAGGATCCTGAAGGGTTCAACTTAACCGCTGCCAATTAAAATTTATTTTTACAATATTAAACGCCTCTTTTCACTGCACAATACAAAACGAGAGATCCCGTTGAGAAATAAATATCTATAACTTGAAGACATTTTGCGGGTCTATTTAACGGTTATTTTTATTTATATTCCGCAGTAGTTTTTGGGTTTCCCCTGTAGTTAGTGTTCTTTTTATTATTATATTTTTGCACATCTGTCGAATGAATTAAAATGTGGGCGTGGCCATAGCCTCCCAATAAAAGGAACAAATGTCGTCAGTTATATAATAAATACAATGACACACGCACAATGTACTATGGGTATATAAATGACAAATAACTATTTGATTGATTATCGTTTAAATATAATAATAACAAAAAATATTTAGATCTTAAATTAAAGCTTATTTATAATTTATTTTTAATATTTTAATAATTTAGTCATGTGTGCAGTTTGTAGTGACATCTATCGGAAAATAGTCGAAGCTATTGTTTATATGAATTAATTTATTTTAAAATATTCTGTAATAAATATTGTAAATAGACTGAGACGAAATAAACGCTATTAATTATAAGCATCTCTAATTTATTGATCTAATTAAAATATGGAATAAATACGAATGGAGAAATACATACAAAAAATGTAATTTTTTAAATTACTTATTGATTCGTAAATTAATATAAATCGAGTATAAAATTGTCCCCAGGTTGCATAAGCACATATTATATAAATTTTCAATGAGCATTTTGTATATTTATACAAAATTTCATAATATTTATTATGAAATAATATTTATTATGAAATTTTTATTAAAAATACATCTTACGTGCATTTTAAAACATTCCTTTGCTATTTTAAATTTAAATTAGTTCACCTTTCACTACTCAAGACACCTTGATATAATTATTATTTCAAAATAGCTAGTTATTCAAACGCTTGTTGCGGTTTTATTGAGTGAAACATCACGACATATGGCGAAAAACTGCTAAAACGATCGTTTCAATTTAGACAAGAAGCGTGTAATATTATTGAATAATGTGGTCATCATTATTATCGTCTGTAAAAACACATGTCGTTTTTCCTAAATAGAGTTATTTATTATTTAAACCGCATTTCTGCATGTGACAAAACCGCATTGAATATTTTGTTTTACACAACAATGTATGTGGTATAAAATAATTATCGGTATGTGTAATTATTGATTCCGATAAATTGATGTTGTTAATGACCAATAATGACGAGTTTCGTTAAAGAAAATGTTGAAGAAAAAATTCCTTTTGCTTTTGGCACACGATCAATCATAATTATGTAATCATTTATATGAGAATAACAACAGCTGCAATAAGATTATCTTTTACTAAAAAAATGAGAAAGTAGTTACTGCATAATATTATTAATAATTTTATAAAATAAGTAGATAGGTAAACGAAAGAATGGATTGGCTACTATATTTTTATGCTAGGATGCTACAATAATCAATTTTAATTTGTAGAAATATAAGAAGACCTAATAGTTATAAGATAAATGACTTTTGAGTGAGTTTCGCAATTGATTAATTCGCATGTTATTTATTTTTCAGTTAAAAATTAGACGTCTTTCATCATATTTATTGTAAGAAATATTTTTATGTAGAATAGTTTTTACCATTTAAAAAACTTTTTCTTTGTTCGCTTAAAAAGCTTAATTCGATATTGAACCTAACCCAATCATTACATTTAAATATTTTATGAAAAATCTCATTTTAACGTACGATTAAAAGTAATACTCTAATTAGAATTGGATTAAGACGCTGTATATAGTTTGTTAATGAAAAAGGACAAAAATAAATTATTTTAAAAATATATCTTATCCAAATAACATTCCACTGAAATTATTTTTCAATTCAATAACTCTCACAGTGATCTCTAATGAAATTTAGATAAGATATGTTTGTATTAACAAATAATTGCTCTGCTCGATTTCGTATAAACAGATCATATATTCATAAATAAGTAGGAAACCAATATTATAAATAAAATTGATAAAAAAGAAATCAAAATACTAATAAGGAGTTAGTATAGTTAAAATAATCTTAACTGATGGCGTTTTAAATGTAAAAAAAATCAATTAATAACTACTTTAAATTATTAAGTAACTATCTGGCTACATAATATATTTTCAAATTAATAATTGGCAAATTAATGTTGCGTTGAATGGATCGATTCCATAGTTAAATCATTTTAAGTAGGGGTATATCTGCTAAAAATAATTAGGGTATTTTATGACAAGGCTCAGCTAGTCATCTTCAGAGTCTTTTGATTATTATCAAAAGTGGTACTGAATCTTGTCACATATATTTAGATTCCCTTATCGCATATTCTTAGAATGAATATTCATAGTGAATACGGCAATTTATCATGGAAAGGTTATGTTGGCACAAAGAGTCCATAGCAGCGAATAAAGTTTGTCTCCTGTACAAATCATCTGTGTTCCCTTTGTGATGTCCTTTTGTGGGTATTCCCTTTGTGCTCTCTAAAATATTATGCGATATTCGAGACACGAATAATATCTCATCGATCCGCAGAAATACTAGAGTGTTTACAAATATTATTGTATACAATCCGCATTCATTCACTAAATCTAATGCAAACACTCATTCATTCACACATTCACAGCCGGAGGTCCTGTGATTGTGGTTTGTGAGCTTTACAATAACCCACATGTCAAATTAATGTACCCACACAACTTTTCAGACCAATGTACATAAATAATATTGTTTGGAGTGAATCAAATACCGATACAAACATTCTTGTATTGAAAATATGTACGAATAAAAAGCCATCATGACTCTGAGATCGATTATTCATGTAGTTTATAATACTTATGAAATGGTCACCTTATTTCTTATAATTATTCTCATATTGCATTTAGGTATTAACGATGCGTCAATATGTGTATTTCTTTGATTTGAATTAGGTACAAATAATTTAAAGGTATCTTGTTATTCAAAAATAAATCAGGTTGAATAAAATATAAACCTTAATTCCTCTCATAAAAAAGATGAAAGCTGAAAAGAGTTCTTCAAAATCAGTCTCTCTATGAAGAAAACACTTCAGCCTCAGGTAAATTCTCATTTCATATGAATAAAAATTCATATACATATAGTTTTAATACGTCTACCTAAAAACGATCCAAATAATTTGATTACCATCCTATAAAAAAAAATCGAATCATGCATTTACATATTTGTGATAAATTGATCAATTACCTGAAGTGTAATATGCATTACCTGAAATAAATAAAAAATACATATACCTAATTTCTAAAAGCATGTTAAATATGTAGATAGATAAGTCTTTTACTGTTTATTTATTAAGAGGTTATAATTTTAATCTTATTCGCTTTCTATATTAAATTTTACATAGAACCTTGGCAACATTATTAAATTTAATAATTGAAGAAACTTACTAGTTGTGATTATTTTAATCGGATTAAACACACTTAAAGCAGTAGATTTTGTATACAATCCCTTGAATCAAAAGATAAATCAGTTCTTGATGAAGATGTGTGGTGGTTTTGATAAAAATAAAACAAAGTGTCCGAATAAAAATGATGTGTTTTCACAGGCTATAAAACAGACACGCGATATGTCGTTTACTGTTTCCTGTTTCCAACATACACTTTGTCACACTCATTAAATATATATAAAAATAAACAAGCTCAAAACAATTTCATTATACTTGTCCCGTCTCTTCAATGAATTAGGTCGTTAGTAATCTCACTACTGTATTTACAACGTCAAAGGGAACAAATAAAATACGATGTTTTATTAGGGTTGCATATGACAAATTTTTATAGATCAAATTCAGACCGCAAAGTATCTATTGAAATATTTTTAACAATAGTGCAAGAATGCATCACCTTTTCGAATCTATTGATAGCCTTTACAGCTGGTCTCATCTATAATATTAATGGATTTTCAAAAAAAAATCTAGTTTATAAAGTACGAGAATGTATCATCGTAGATCATTTGTCCAATTTATGAAAATTAACCAATGATATTAATAATTAACAAATTGTGAATTTCATGAGGTTATTTAAAAAAAAAATAGTATTAATTTACAATACATATAAAAAATTACGACATTGTTGTATTGTTTTAATATATGCTTATAATGTTAGACTGTTTATAAGTACTCTATTTCATGATATTAAATCGGTTGTTAATTTAACTACAATTGTTCTATACTTTTCAAAATCATATCCCAACCTGTTTATATGTAAATAAATAATACAATTCTTTGATATTTTATGAGTACGACATAGAAATTGAACAACCTTAATGAGTTAAAGCAGACAAGTAATATTTTTTAACATCATTGAGTTCATCATGCATGTTTTTTTTTTGCTCGTGATTAAAGTTAAATCTGAGTGTGTCATATGTTAAATATAAAAATCATGTAAGCGTCGCGAATTATTCTTTAATCGGGGGTTAGTTTGTGACCGGTAAAAGGGGCGGTGGAATATCCGCCCAACCGATGCAAGGCGAGGGGTTGAAAACACCCCTAAACATACATCATACTATTGTGGCTCAACTGCCGTCTCTAATCGTGTCGAGATGCTGAAACTAATTCACAAATACAGCCTCCCAAGTGCCATAACATTTTTAAAATGGATCACCAGAAAAGGCCACAGTAATATTTATACCAGATCAGTCTAAAAAAATTGAACATTTTGTATATAATCAGCATATATTTCATTACAAGCCTTATTAGATACTACTCATTATAACTCCTTATAGTTACATATACAAAAATAAATTAAATATTATATAAATAAAGTCAAGAAGTTATGGGGTTAAAATCTTCATGCTGCTAATTTAGTAACTGGATGATTTTAAATGTTTTACTTTAATATTATAATCAATTAAATACCATTCATAAATTCGCATTAGAAGAGGTATCCGTTTTTAAATCATTAAAATTTTATTAATTTCATTCATAAATTAAAAAATGATGCAACTATTTTCAGAGTATTTTAACTTCGATCGTTCTATGCAAATTTTGTCTTCTTAACCGTAAAATTTACTACAAAATATATATATAAGAAAGCAATAAAGATTCTTGGTAGAATGCCATAACTTAAAGAAATAAGTTTGTAATTTCCACTATAGTTTTATTACAGTCTTAGCATTTTCGACTACCAACATGTAGTTAGAGGCAAGACTAGTAGTCTCTGAAGATGACTACATGTTGGTAGTTAAAAGTGCTAAGACTAATAATAAGCGTTTTAAATAGATGGTCGGAGTACTTTAGCGACCTATTAAATGATAAGAATAGCGATAAGGTAGCCAATAAGAACGCTAGTCTGTACCAACACGCCGCGCAACCACAAATACCACCACCCACCTACGAAGAGGTGTGCCACGCCATCAGAGGACTGAAGAGAGGGAAAGCCCCCGGGATAGACGAGATCTCCAGCGAACTCATAGCATACGGCGGGGATGCTCTATGGGCGCTATTACATAGTTTAATAGTATCTTTATGGGAAGGCGAAACGCTACCGAAGGATTGGGCAAGTTCGATAATTTGCCCACTCCACAAAAAAGGTGACGTTAGCGTGTGCAGTAACTATAGAGGGATATCCCTACTATCAGTTATGTACAAGACATTCGCCAAGGTTTTAAAAAATAGGCTAGCAGAATACGCGGAGGAATGCTTGGGAGACTACCAAGCCGGATTTAGACCAGGACGTTCAACAATGAACCAAATATTTACAATTAGGCAAATATTAGAGAAGTGTAATGAGGCCGACGTGGAGACTCATCACTTGTTCGTAGATTTTAGGCAGGCATTCGACACAATCGATAGGGATATTATTTACAGCACGATGAGAGAGTTTGGGTTTCCGGAAAAACTCATAAGTCTCTCAAAAATGACGCTGACAGACACCAAAAACTACGTACGGATAAATGGTGTACTGTCGGAGTCTTTCATCACCAGAGCAGGCGTAAAACAGGGGGACGTGATATCCCCCTGTTATTTTCATTAGTTTTAGAAAAGGTTATGCGTCTTGCAGGTTGTAGCAATAAGTCTAATATCTTCTATAAGTCTTTTCAGGTACTCGCTTTCGCAGACGACGTAAATATTATCGCTAGAACTAAGAACGTGTTAATTGATAAGGTTAGAGCAATAAGGGATGCCGCCAAAACAGTAGGATTAGTTATAAACGTTGAAAAAAGTCAGTATATGCATGTGACATCCAACTCGGAATTGGTAGCACATCGTAGCCTGAACATAGACAATGACCACTTTCAGCAGGTTGACTCTTTTGTATATTTGGGAGCAGTGGTCACTAAGGAGGCTGGAAATAACCAGGACATAAACTCTCGCCTGCAAAGTGCTAATAGGGCGTATTTCGGCTTAGTACGCTTGCTCAGATCAAGATATCTAAGTAGAAGTACCAAGGTAGAATTATATAAGATGCTAATTAGGCCAGTACTAACCTACGGTGCAGAAACATGGGTTATTACCAAGACTGAGGAGGATAGGCTACTTAGGTTCGAGCGGAAGATTCTTAGGAGGATCTTGGGTCCTGTTCAGGAGGCACCGGGACTATTTAGAATCAGACGGAACGATGAGATTTACTCATTATATAAGAGCGTGAACGTAGTGCAGTTCATTAGGGCTTTAACATTAGGTTGGGCCGGACACGTGGAAAGAGCAGGAGGGATAGTATCGGAAATACTATCCAGCAAGCCTGTGGGTTAGAGAAGGCAGGGTAGACCTAGGCTAAGGTGGGCGGACGAATTTCATAAGGTAGTTAGGAGTTTAGGAATTAATAACTGGAGGAGCGCGGCCTCCAATAGAAATAAGTGGAAGATGCTGGTGCGGGAAGCCTTGGTTCATCACTGAACTGGAGTGCTTATGATGATGATGATGAAGACTAATAATACATTGGAAATTATAAACTTATTTCTTTGCAATATAGATAGATAATCGTTCTACAAAAATTCTAAAACAGCATAATGTAAATGTCCAAAAATAAGTTCACAAAAGTAGGTTCCTTATTTTACAGCAACTGGATAAGATTTATTGAAATCTACTTATACAATTAAGCTACTTAATATCAAAATATCTTATGATTATATACATTAATAACTTTTATGGATAAAATTCAATTAGGTATTAAAATGTGATAATAAAATTTATTTGCGATTCAACCGAAAGAGATGTTCGTCCATGTGTGTATTGAATGTCGGCTTTTCCATTGATCGTGTCAACAATCAGGATGTTATAAAAAGATATTTATAAAAGCACACAAAAGTATCAAATATTTAGTAGACTTCCGATACATTTCAATATAGGATAACATTTGTCCGTAACATTGTTGAATGGAAATACCGACGAGACAAACCGCAAGTAAGTGTTAATATTACACGCATGTTTCAATGCCAAAAATACAGGAGCATTACAAAAAAAAATACTGATAAACAATATTTTCAATTAAAAATAATCCAATAAATTAGATGAGTACTTTAGTCAAGTTAAAAGGTCTACAATATATTTTTATATTTATGTCATATTTTGAGTTAGGGATGCATTTGTATATTATTTTATTTATTACTTTATTTACTGCAAAAACACACTTATTCGTATCATCAATATTTCGGGAGAAACAAAATCAACTAAGTCAAATTTATATTTTTAGTTTCTGTTAGCTAGTAAGTTCTGGTAGTGAAAATAGAGGTATTTTTTATAATTGTGTTATATTTGGAAAGATAAAAGAAGTCATTGACTTATACCGCATTGTTAATATTCAAATATATACCATTAATTTATAGACAGAACTTTTTTTTCTCACTAATTTGACATTATCTCACAACTATGAAATATGACTTACTGCATTTTGACAGTATACCCTCGATATAAAATATATAGTAGTGGCTTTCGCATTGTCAATACGTTTTGAATTAATGCTATATATTTAATTAATAATAATATTTATTTATTTTTTCATTTGTTTTTGCGATATCCACCTAAAATATTGTCATTATTTTTTTTAGACATAATTATTACAATTGTGAAGTTACATGAGAAATATATTAAATATAAACTGTTTAATAATAAATATCTAAAGCTACCACTTCCTCCAAAGTCTATTATGGAAAGGATTTTAATGCCTATTTGTGTGCAGATGCATTTAAACGACAATATGACTGATCACAGCCATTTGCGATAAATTTACAACGCGTTTGGTTTACACACTAAAATGATCCGCTTATATATAGATGTGGCTAAGATTTAGATGAGTGTTTACTTTAATTAATATACTTTATTGATATAAATTTTGCTTTAACCCTGTGAATGTATGAATTTGGACGGAAGTGCGTGAAAGTCTTCATTCTGTTGGAAGTAACCGACGCATATAAATGGTACAATCGTCTCTTTATACTGAATAAAGGTGAACCAATTGCCAGATGTTGAGCTGTTGCTCTTTTGTATTGTCGTTGGAATATCAATACATTGCGTGATCCATCAAGAAATTATAAAAAAAATATGTCTTTTCAACGTTAACCCGACTATTTAAAATAATCAATATAAAGTATAAGCAGGCTGCATTCAATTGAGACTGCTTGCAATTTGTGGCGACATGTTAACCATTTTATTATTCCGGTTCAAATGCGATGAGAAGCCTCTTCATTTTTTATTTTTTCCCTATCATAAGCCCCACCCTCTTGTGTTCATTAGATGGACCATTCATGAATCTGAATGTGGACGAAATTATAGTAATTTATAATCGAGAAGGTAGCATTAAAAAATATCGAGGAGCGGACTTCTCGTAATAATAATCTGAGGTTCTGTAGGGTTCCTTTCCAAGTCCAATTTTTATTTTTTTTTTTTGGATACGATTGCCATTCGACAAAAATTTCAATGTAATCATCGACTTATGTTTTCCATGTAGTATGATTAAAATACTTATATCTTCTATAAAGTAACGTAGACTTTAAACATAATGACTGTGGAATCGAAATGCACATATTCGGAGAATGCGAAAATGTAATAAATTACTTTTAATTATGAAAAACTTAATAAGATAATTTATTGAGCTTTATTTTTAGTATATTTTAAATAAAATTAAACAAGCGTTTTGTAACTAAATCTTGGGGTGAATGTTAAAAAACCCGTGTATCGCTAAATATTTATGGATCAATCCTATAGTGATGTATTTTTAAATATTTAATCCATTCAAAATATTAATGAATAACGTGTGAACAAAAAACCCGGAAATAAAAATTCGGTTTAATAATTTAAAAATAATAAATCATTAAAATTCCGATATATTATTTGGATGTCGATTTTTTTTCATAATTAATTGAAATAACTTATAAAAATACTAAACGATTGTCCCAAGTCACGTTTCCTGTGTTTCAATAATGGTTAGTAAAAAGTGGATAATGAGGCGATTATATTATGAAAATAATTAATCCCACCCAAGTAAAAACAAGTCTTTCGGACATATTAAGTGAACGTAGTCTATAATCTGTTTTATATGTTGTTTTGGTACACAAATCTACACTTGCCCCCTAAAATGGTTGTTATTTTCTCTTTGTGAGAATAATCCTGAATTATTAGTAGGTATATAAGTCCTCGCTTTGTTCAAAATGCGTACAAATTACATGAATTAGTTGCCCTACAATCTGTGAATGGGAATCGGGACTATTTTTTTGTTGTTCACAATTGCCTTTCTTCCTTTCACAGCCTAATAGTTGAAGCTATTAATATGGCCAATTTGGCAAACCCATAATATTATAAAACGGCGACATTTCCAAGAAACGAATGATCGAAATGTTTATTTAATGTCGTATTCGGGGAAGAGAGTCGAATTTCTCAATGGTTTTGTCCCCAGAATTATTATACAATGTCCCCGTTTACTTGCAAATTATATAATTTACTGAATCAGCAAATTACGATCCCCTAAATTATATACGTATGTAGTAGAATAATATTCAATATAATATCAACAAGTATCCATCTAGATTATAGCAAGGTGGTGAATCATAACACATTTGTGATGACGGGTTGTAAAAATGTAATGGCGTAAGAAGATTTGCATGGCAATTGTGGAAAACTGTAGACTTTGAAACACTTGATTGCCTCTAACTTTTTTTTTAAATTTTAAATTCAAAGAGGCATTCTCCTCTTTAAAATAATCGTCATAATCGACATTGATAACAGAGGAGTAATTGATTTAATATCCCATTAAAGTCAAGGATTTAAAGTGCGTTTCTCCTCCTAGGCTGTTTTATAAAAAATAAAATTAAAAGCAGAGGTTAATAATAATAAATGATTTTATGTAAAGCTTTGCGCGTTTACTGAAGGCGGATTTAACGATCCAATAACTGAACGGATGAAAAACTACTACTTTGATCCTCGTAAAAGCTCCTACTATAAAAGTTATAATAAATGTAATCAGCCTTTTAATTAAATATTATTATGGGTATTTAAAATCTTGTGCTATTATTTGTTTAATGTCTTCATAACACCGGTTTTATGTTTTATTTAAATGAAGCAATTGTACCGATATTAAAACGAGAACTTCTGAAAATACTTAGATATAGAAATGTTTTTATATTGAAGCATTGAATAAACGACTGATTAAATTCTCGCCTTTTCACATATATAATATATCCTAGTCAAACGATTAAGCTTTTTGCAAATTAATGTACTTACTGGAGAATAAAATTAAAAATAAATCATTGAAATGCAAGGCGGACTTTAACTAACTGTGAATATTTTAGGGTTGATAGGTTAACGTAAAATAAAGTGAAAAAAAATATTTTAAAAATATATTTTATTATTTACTATTAATTCAAAATTAAAAAATAGTTGCTTCATTCCTAAAGCATTTAAACGACTTAATACACACGGTACAGCCAATACTGCGTTCTTCACAGAAACAGCTGATTCCAAATAATTAATAATATTTTTTTCCACTTATTTTTGCGATAACCTACCACTCCCTTAAATATGCTCATTTTAAAAAAATACCCTTACCATGAGCTAAAGAACTCTAATGATATTGTTAAGGGTTAGACCAACTCATTTATGGTCAAATCGAAAGAATAATAAAAAAATTGTATGTTTGATAAACATTCACATGTATTTTGTGCAGAACAGAGGCATATGAAGTATCAGAATAATTTTATTATACATAAGTAGTGAATAAAATGGCAATGGTGTTATGGCAAAACGTCACGCATTGAGATTGCATTCATATTCGTACAAAATAAATACATGTGTCATTTGCGAATGGAAAAGCGTGTTCAGATAGTGAGACGTTCGTGTGTATAAATAATGATTCTAATTGGATTATGACATGCAATTGTACACAATATTAGGACGACAATTGCCCCGGTTCGATTCTATTATTATTCATGTATAATAAAATAGTGTAATCAATGGCATATGTCATATTAATGACATATTGTCAACGGTGCGTAGCCTTAGCGTTCGGAAAACTCTGACACCGTAATTCCGCCATTGCCATTGCTTTCATAAATACCAATAGTTATACTTAACCATTTTCAGAACGTTCAGAACGTGACGTGAACCATGATTTTAAATGGTCATCTTAAAAACAGTGAGCATAAAATTACTTTTTACAAATATGTTTTTTTATCAAAAAAAATAAATAAACATGTGTCTTACTCACATTCTGATTATTGGTCTCTTATACAAAAATTTTATGTTTTAATATGTAATTTTATTAGTTGGTATTAATATGTAATTAAGTATAAATTACTCGTAAAATATGAAGCAAATCACTTTGAATTGCTACACGTAAAAGGCCATAGTGTAATAAGTGTATAAGTTTTACTGTGTGTTTTTTTATGTAGCAATTCAAATTATTAATTTTTAAGGATAAATTCTTGGTTTGTATGTATGGGACCAATTGAGGTAATTCTTCTTCTTATTAAAAATTATAAACAATAAATTATATAATAATATTACATTTTCGTTTTTTTACAATTTCTTTGGTGTACAAAACTTTATATTAAACTTTTTCTACCTGCGAAGAACTAATAAAAAATTGTTACTTTCATTAACCAAAATTTGTCTCATTCCATGGTATATAAAAATTACAAAAAAACAATTTGCAAATAAAATATTATAAATTTATATTTTTGTTCATAAGATGCGATTTGGTATTAATTAAATAACCATCAAGCAGTATGTACACTATTGTAATCATAGATATAAACATTTGATATCGCATTGCATAATATATAAATAATTCGTGTCAATTTCGTGTAAACCCGTGTATTGTTGCACTCTTCTCTCCTATTTGATAAAGGCATAAGTGTGTCTCCCTCACTCAACACATTTCTAGTGACCCCTGAGAGTGGTTGTAACAATACTTAGCCGATTAAAATATTTGAAACATATTAAATAAGTAGTCTTTGGTAAAAACTGAGCCTAGATGTATTTGAGTCCATATGACATGTAGTAACAATGTATTTACCCATGTTACTGTGAAATATAACTGAAGATATGAAGAGAGATATTTACAGTATAATGTTTGCCAGGTAACTGATGTTTTTGGCTACTTGATTCACTTGAACTAAACACGCATTTAGCCACTCATGCGTTATCTTATGTTTATATCTATGATTGTACAAAATAATAAATAGATCAATCAGTACATCCGAATGGCCGTCGATGTGGGTGGCCAGGTAATAATTTAAGTAGTTTAAAAGTCGTTAGTTTAGAGAAGACTTTTCAGTGTATGGTTGTTGGGAAGTGAAATCGAGCGCATCTAAAGAGTGGTTAGTTAAAAGGAGAACAACGGAGAAAAGACACAAACGAGTAGTGTATCATTTTGAAATTAGCAACAATACTTCTATAGTAGTACTGCTTCTGCTTCCGATGCACTTATTGTGAATATACACAAGGCTTTATTATCTAATTTACTATAATTATGAACATTGAGGGGGCGGTGGGCGTTCCCAGCCTTCTCTATATACACCGTCAAATACCTGCATTCGACGACACGATCTGATGATTTTGCAAAGAGAAAATATTTCCATGTCGCCTGCTCCAGCGTATAATATCGTAAGTGCAAAAAAAAACTGTGTGCTCTTAAGTCTTTATGGAACTGAGCCACATATTGCATGTATGAAACGTCAAAAAAATGTTGATTTTCAATCATTATTTAACCTATTAAGTGTGACTTTTTCGACATAGTAAAATAGTCCTATTTGACCGGCACCTAATGTAGATTCATCCATTACCTATTACACATTTCACGTCTCTGTCAATAAAAGGTATTTAATCGTAAATCGTTATATAATAAATTTTAATTAAACCGAGTGACAGGCATTGTTACCAGATTGAATATGTGGTTCAGTTCCATAAATACTTAAGAGCACACAGGCGATATCATATAAGAGTTTAAATAAAATAATACAATAATCAACTAATAAAGCAATATTATAATGGAAGTCATCAAATATACAAAGTCAATGGATTACATCTAAGCACATCAATACACCCACTTGGACTAGGCCTGATTATAACTAAATTAAATGGGATATCTATTTGTGTCGAGCATTGAGTGAAGACTTAAGAGCACACAGATTTTTTTGCACTTACGATATTATACGCTGGAGCAGGCGATGTGAAATATTGTCAATAATAAACTTATTCCTTGTAAAAAATAAAATTTAAAGTTGTAGGTTATATCGATTCTGTAATTAACACAAAAACGTTTGTACAAAAAAACTCCCTTTGACTTAACTTTTTCTAAGTAATGGATTCCCAAGCATACGTCGTATTACTGATTATTTCTTATTTGTAGATGAATAAATAAATTTTTACATTTTAAAGGTAAAATGCAATTACAATTGAAATCATCAAATTTTACACAATTTCTTAATAAAATATACACTTCTATGGTCCAATATTGGCAAATTAATATTTTTATTCCTATCGTCCTTACGATAATAACCTTTTATTAAATTTTAAATTAATATTCAACGACGGATTCTGTATACTCTGCGATAGCAAAATTAATATAGCTAGATATTTTTTTATAAATCTAACAATTACTTTAAATATCCTACCAATAAATTATAAAGACTTGACTAAGACTGGAGACTTCAGAAATAATGCATTTTTTCTACGTTACTCTTTGTTTCTTATGTTTTTAGAGTAATTGTAAGAATTTAGACATGTTTAAACATTTAAAGGTAAGATAAAATTATAATTGAAAACATAATAAAATATACACTACTTGGTCCAAAATTGCTTAAGATTTTTTTTATATCTTATCGTAGAGTTATTATTATTACTTGTAGAAAAATTACAAGGCGATAGTATGATATATTTCTATAAACGGTCCTTTTTCCAGTATTGATAGTTGAACAATAAGATTATTAAGTCGTTTTGGATCTCAAAACAGTACCTACATTTATTTTTTGGTCCAGAACAATTGAAATATTCAGTTGAGTTTTCCCATCATCATTAAGTTTGACAACAATAGAAATGTACCTTTGCATTCCAACGGTGAATTTTTTCCATTTACAAGAAAACATAGGCAATTAACACAACATTGTCTGTGATTAAAAACAGAGACATAAAGGTATATTTGTTATTGGGTATTGTAGAACCCGATACAATCATAGGCAAATAAGAGGTTTTCGATATCAATTATATACTATTGAAAATCTCACAATAGCATATCTTCACATTCAAGTCGTGTAATAAATTAGAAATTTAGTTTTTAGTAAGAATAAAATGTCACACGCTTCATCCTTATCTACAATTAAAAACTTTATAGTTTCTATTTAATTACTTTAAAATAATATTATTGCTAACCGTTTAATAACCACGAGAAAAATTTAACTACCAACGACCAATATAAAAATAATTTTACAGGGCTTAAAATAAATTATCGCGTTTATACTCATAATCATAGAAAATAATTATATAATTTTCTTGCACAAAAAAATGCATTTACCTAACCTAAAAATAAATATATATAAAAAAGCTTGTTTTAATCTATCGTCTAGAATTAAATAGCAAAGGTTCTAGTGATTTTATGACGTAACTAAATATCTCAAACAAACAAACACTACAATCTCGCAATTTTTAGATGAATATATAATTAAATAGGTAGTTTTTTAGCTAATATAACAAAACCCGAATAAAAAATAAATTGATTTTAAAAATAATATACATAATATTTCATTCATGCAAATATAAATATTAGATATAAAGTACAGCTGTATTGAAGATTTTTTTATTAAATTGGCTTTAAATGCTGTCTTCATCAAGGCTTGTTAATTTTACTAGATACATGCGTTTTTATACAAGTATAACAATTTAATATAAAATTGTTTTGTTATTCAGAATACTGTGTCTGCTGTTGTATTGTAGTGATGATGGATAATGGAAGCTAAACAACAAAGGAGACATTTATTTAAATTTTTCTTTGATATCTTATTGCCGTGGCAAAGGTAGTAATTTGCATGGTTAGTAATTGGCAATTACATGATTCATGTACCGTTAGAGAACAGAACAATTGTCATTTTATTCTCTGAAATAAACACATGTTCTAATACACATGTGGCAAAATGTTTTCCACTTTGATACGATTAGCCGATGAAAAGGAATTTCATAGAGACAAATCGATCAAAGCAATTCACTCATCGTAAATATGTTATGCAATATCGATCCCATTAAATAATAGCTAGGTACATACTTCATAATTAATCAAGTTTCCATATACCTGCCTAGAGCATTTTAGAAATTTATTCTAACAATTACTCGAAATATCCGACCAATAAATTATAAAGACTGGACTTGGACTGTAGACTACATAAATAATGCATTTTTTCTACGTTAAAAATTATAATAAAATATACACTACTTGGCCAAAAATTGCTTAAGGAAATTTTTAAATCTTACCATAGAGTTATTAGATTTTTAATTAATATACAAAAAAAATATTTTTTAATACATATATGGTATACAAAATTGATATATCTAGATATTTTTTTATAAATCATAGACAAGAAGTACCTACATATAATATTTGTTAGCACTTAAATTTTATCTCCATCTTGCAGAAAAAAATGTAAAACTGTAATGTAATGGATTCCCAGGAATACTTAGCTACACTTATGATCGGTTTTTTGTTAGTTAATGCCTCGTCAGAGCCTCGGGCGAGGCACTAATTAACAAAAACCGATTAAAAGTACAACAAAGCAACTTTATTACTGTCTTTGCGGTGTACGTTTACGATGACGCACGCCTAGTAATCCTAAACTTAAGGGACATTTTATGAAATATTTATATGAAATTTCTCTCAGGCAGGTAAGCCTGTTGATACTCGTTAAAAAATATTATAGATATACCCATTTAAAAACAATTAATAAAGTCTTATAATAATTCTCTGTCAATTTCTTTGGTACCTTAATTTAATTATAAACGCCCGAACTGATGATATGATTTTTTCCGTAGGTTAATTTTTCAGGTTAGGTATTTATTAAGTGTTTGGGTGTTGACTTCCAGTGTGCAGTTTTTCTAAATGACTTGGATTATATTATAGTTGGAGAGTTTAAAGCATCGATAATATGGAAGTTAAGTGAGCTTCTGAGAAAATCACCATATTTTGATACATCACGACCATCACGTTTCTGACAACACTTGTGAGAATATAACATTTTAATATGCAGCTTCTTCAACAAACGCCTTCTGATAAAAGTCAAGTGATTGCTTCACCTTTTTTTACCTGTGTATATTATAAAAAGACACGCCTCTGATTACACGGAGTCACGGCTCGTCTGTTCAAATATTAAATTAGGTGTATCTGTTTGTATTTTAAATTGTCGTTGTCACAATCACAAATATTCGTATTAAATTCACATTAGTCTGGTCATTGTAAAATATATACATTTGAGATTCAATAAAAGACAGTCTCCCCTAAAATATTATGATTGTTGTTACAAGGTATCATTACTGTGTCAAAACCCTTTGTTGTTTGCACTTGCAACATATAAAAACCGTTTCTCGTACAACACAGGACACATATGGTGTTAAATTAACGAAATAAAGACCATTGTACTTTAGATGAATAAAAAAATACTTGATTATATGGTAGCTACAAAAGCCTAGGAAAAAACACAATTAACACGCTTAAAATTATTTTTATTTATAAACGCCTTATAGGGGCTTTTTAGGAAGGTTTTTAATTTTTAAGACACAAGGCTTTAACTATTACTAGTTAAAAAGGTCACCAACAGAGCGGCTTATATAATAATAGACATAGTAAACCTGGATCCTAAAGACGATAGATCGGGATTTTATTCGTTATATACGATAGAATCAATTTTTTTATACATGAAATTATTGTATTTAACATGTTTGGTTTATAATAGTAGGTAGTAAAAATTAAAACTATGTAGGATTAGTAATATTTTTTGTTGAATTCTGTATATTGTAGATTCTGTTGAATTTTTTAAAAGAAACCCATATCTACATGTTATATTATGATATGTAATACACCTTAATTTTTTTTTTTATTAGACTATATTAGTGTAATTTAAAATTTTATCTAACTATAACAGTAACAGAATGTTACTGAAAATATTTCACAGTGTACATATGTAGAAAAAGATTTATAAAATTATACCTAATTACAAAGGTAAATGTCTAATTTATATTTATTACATACTGAAAATATAAAGGTTTAAAATGTAATCCCAAAGAAATTGCCCAAACTGTATATAAAATCGGTATTTTATATATTTTTTTTTCATTTGATCTATTTTAGCTGGTTTATAACAAAAAAATGTCTGAATTTTGTGTTAAGTCTATAATTTATAATTTTTTAATATTCTGTTTGGTTTTTAAATAGGACGGTGATAAGTTGCTTATTTTTTCATTCACAAGATGTTTGAATTTTCAATGTAAATTATAAATAAAATAATTTAATATGGTTTCTATATGATGACAACACTCATCACAATATTTAAAAAGCGAGTCTCCCAAATAATAGTTTTTTTAGAATTGTCATTTATTATGCATTATTAAATATCTCTAATAAAATTTGTAGATATGTTCGGAGATTTTGGATATTATGTATTAATTGTAATAAAATATTATTCCTCCATCTGGTAACACTGCTGTCATGCGTCACTTCGTTTGAATATTATTTATAAAATATAACAGTTTCCGATTAAATACCTTCTATTGACAGAGACATTAAATGTGTAATAAGATAATAGGATGAACCTACATTAGTTGCCGGTCAAATAGGACAATTTTATTATTTCTAAAAAGTCTCATTTAATAAAAAATAAAGTTAAGTTGCCTGTCACAAAATACCGGACTAAACCCCAGTAGAGTAGCGCTTCACTATATTAATTTGAAATAATTTAATATTGTTATCATTAAAATACTCGTTCCGTAATTTTAAGATATGTATTAATTGTAGTAAAATAATTATATACAAAAAATTTCTTCCATCTGGCAACACTGATAGTTGAGGGAACTGTAAAATCATACGTGTAAAAGCAATACATTGTAATACAATATAAGCGATTTGTTGTTATATTGCGATTTATTTATTTTAGTTGTAGCATGTGATTTCGGAAGCGGGTAAATTAGCGAGTTATGAGGGTTATTATAGCAAGTCTCGGTAGCTTTCTGAGAAGAGTGTCGGCCATTTGAGGTGATGCGTGTACCGTGCACTGTGTACCGGCCATTTCGTGACCGGCAGCTATAAATCTAAACCCGTGCAGTGCTCCGTAGAGGGGGCGTGGCCGCCGGACACTGGCCAATCAAGTGCTCTCATCACTAACACTACCGACCAATCCACATCCTTCGAGAATTAACTAACAACTATTTTTAATATGTATTCACGTGATCGTGTGTGGGTGTGTGTGTGTGTGTTCCACGCTTATATGAACTCACCATTTCGATATATTACTCATCAAATTCATATGACTACAAGATAAATTGATAAATAGTCAATTTCAATAAAGTCTTAACTCTTAATAGACATTTAATCATCTTATAGCATAGATATCGCATGCGTGTTTAGTTCAAGTAGCCAAAAACATGAGTTACCTGGCAAATATTTTACTGTAAACATGTCTCTTCATATCTTCAGTTATATTTTACAGTAAAATGGGTAAATGCATTGTTACTACATGTCATATGGACTCAAACATACACTCAAATACATCTAGGCTCAGTTTTTACCAAAGACTACTTATTTGTTTCAAATATTTTAATCGGCAAAGTATTGTCACAACCACTCTCAGGGGTCACTAGAAGATGATGTGTTGAGTGATGGAGACACGCTTATGCCTTTATCGAATAGGAGAGAAGAGTGCAACAATATACGGGCTTACACGAAATTGACACGAATTATTTATTTGCAATGCGATATCTAATGTTTATATTTATGATTACAATAATGTGCATAGTGCTTGGTGGTTATTTAATTTATACCAAATCGCATCTCAACAAAAATATTAATTTATAATATACCTACATAGGTTTGCTTTTTGGAATTTTTATTTTCTATTGTGAACATTTTGTATGGCAGCCCATGGGCGTAAGTAAGCGTGGAATGAATGTTCGAAATGCCGCCATAGGGCGTAATCAGCAGTCAAATTGTTAAAAAGCGTCAATTATTATGAATTATCTCTAAGAATATTGATACATAATAATACATTTATTAAATATATATGTATATATATATATATATATATAAATATATATGTATATATATATATATATATATATATATATATATATATATATATATAGATATACATGTACAATCAGATAAAATTATCACAAATAAAACAGTTAAATGTGGACTAATGACGGGAAAAGAGCACTCTGAGTCTTCATAATACCCCTTTTCCTGTGTCTCATTAAAACTTCTTACGTTGTTATTATTATTGATAAACAAACAGTTAAAGCTAAATTTAATTACGAATCAAGGTGTGAGTAAACTTTACAATAATTGTGTAGAGTAGATGGTGTGTAAAGAGTAATTAAAACAGATGTTATACATTAATTAGAAGTCGGCTGTTTTACTATACACGATAATCGATCTAATTTCTCATCTTGATCATTAAAAGACCGCACAAGTCTATGAAGTATGAAGGAAAGTATTCAATGTAGTCATTTCGCAATTATCTATTGCGTTATACAGATCATTTATTAAAATAAATTATCTGTATAGCGCAATAGTATTTTGATTGTAAATATTGATGTTAAAGCTTTATTTTTGACATTATACAAAATAGTAATGTAAATTTTCGACTTTAGCCCCAGTGAACCATGGGGAAAAATTTAGGTACCCCAATTTTTCTATTCCATTTATAAAATTACTAGGGTAATTTTAATTTAAATTTTCAATTTTTTAAAGTTTTTTATGTTCTGTTTGGCTTTATATTAGGAAGATTCTATTTTGGGTTTTGATTTCATTTTTGCTTTAAAGTTGTTTATTTTTCAATCAGAAGAAGTTTGAATTTTCAAAGTAAATTATAAATAAAATAATTTAATATGGTTTTCACTCATCACAATTTTTTTGAGAATTGTCATTAATGATGCATTATTAAATATCTCTAATATTATTTTGAAATTAATTTAATACCCACCTACTATTATCATTAAAATACCCGTTTCGTTTCGTTTTTAATATGTATGTATTAATTGTAGTAAAATAATACTATAAAATATTATTCTTCCATCTGGTAACACTAATGGTTGAGAGATCTGTACAGATATATAACATACACACGCGTTCAACAATTATAGAGATAATTCTGTAAGCATTATGAATAAAAAAGAAATGTAAACATTTTGACAAAATAAATGTGTATTTTTCCATTAAATATCCATTAAAAACAATTTTCCGCTAAGGACCTTCCTTATTTAAAATCAATAGCTTCATTTAAATAAAATATTACATTTGTTTTAAGTGCTTTGATGTAAAAAAAAAACCTACTTATATTTGTATTCCTTACTTTAATCATTATTAACGACAGAATGAAACACACTTTTTTATGTAATAAAATAATCGGAATCCATGAAGCTATCGATTGATAGAATAATGTCTTCGCATATTTATAATTCCATATATTCTTTCATACTAGATACTGAGTTAATTAAATACCCTGTATACAATATTTTGTAGTAATTGTACCAATTATTACGGAACTTGTCTTGTTCATATATATGTCCCTAATTGTCCCAGACTGTCTGGTTTAGTTATTTAATTATTCTACACAATATTAGTGTTTTTTTTTTATTATACAATTTCTTTATTTAATATAATTTGTGTACAATGATTTGATACATTATGATTGGTTGTTACAATGTTAAGTTTATAGACTTATTCTTTTACTTATTTTAATACGGAGTATAATTAATTGATATTTAAAATAATTAATAAGTCATAACATAATTTATGGGAAAAAATACAAAAACCCACTTGTAGAACTACTAAAATATACATAAATATTATACATAATAAATAATAAAAAAATAAATGAATAATAAATAAACTTAGAATTACAAAAACATATACTTAATACTATATGAATAAAACAAAAGTATTGTGAAACACGAATATAGTAAAATCAATTATGACAGACAAAATCAGATGTGTTTGTGAAATAAGATATGTTAAAGAATTTTTAAGGAATGTCTCTCAACATTTCAGTGGTAATTTAAAGTTTCGCTTATTTGAAACATATTTGATTTGGTTAACATTTTGTATTAAAGAGTTAGTGGAGAAGTTAACCATTTTGTTATAGTGTTTATTGCTTAAGTCAGTGATAAACTCCTCTACTGTTTTCATTTTGATACTCTCATGAATTTCTCTAAGGTACGTTCCAGGACCCAAGTTTAATATCATTTTAAGGCACTTGTTTTGGATTATTTGGAGCTTTTGTATATGAGTTTGAGCCACGGTAGCCCAAGCAGCACATCCATATGAGATAAGGGGCCTAATGGTAGACTTATATATGAGAATCTTATTTTTAATGGATAATTTACTATTTCTATTGATTAAAGGATATAGGGTATTGATGGCTATGTCAGTTTTGTTAGTAATGTATTTAATATGTTTGGCCCAGTTGAGTTTCGAGTCCAGGATGGTACCTAAATACTTAACTTCAGATTTCCAAGGGATGAATATATTATTAATTGTTAGTTCAGGAATATGATTTCGTCTCTTGTTAGTAAAAAGGATAGCTTCCGTTTTACTCTCGTTAAGTTTGAGCTTCCATCTAGAGTAAAACTTGACCAGTGGAGATAAGGACGTTTGGAGTCTTCGTTGGATTGTGTCTAGTCTATAGGAGGTTGTGTATAAGGCTGTGTCATCGGCATATAAGGCCAAATGACAATTTGGAGGAACAGGGATATCATGGATGAATAGATTGAATAAGAAAGGACCAAGGATGCTGCCTTGCGGAACGCCAGCAGGGATCGGATGAAGTGACGAGTGGGTATTATTGATACTAACTGTGAAATTATGATTTAATTACGCGCACTATATACACGGGAGTGTTAATTTTTAACAGCTTATGTATTAAACCGTCATGCCATACAACATCGAATGCCTTTTCGAAATCAAGAAAAATCATTCCGGTACTCTTTTTTAGGTTAAAATTTCCTCGAATATGTTGTGATATCCTTGTTAACTGTGATGTCGTACAGTGACCCGATTTAAATCCAAACTGTTCAAGGGGAATTGCGTTTGTAATTTGCTTGTAAAAGCGTGTTAGTAAGAGTTTTTCTAAAATTTTGCTAAGTGCTGGGAGTAAGGATATCGGTCGGTAGCTACCTGGGAGTGATTTATCTTTACCCGGTTTAATGATTGGAATAATTTTCGCGGATTTCCAGGCAGTAGGGAAGTGTCCAAAGGTAATGCATGCATTAAAAATGTTAGATAAAGAAACAAGTGCCTTTTGTGGTAAGTGTTTGATGAGTGTATTATTAATTGTGTCAATACCGGGGGATTTTTTGTGTTTCAAATTGTCTATGATATCCGAGACTTCAGATGGGGAGACTCTCTCAATCTCCTCGTCACAATTCTCTTGTAATGTGGCTATTGAAGCGTTAACTATGTGTTCAGTATGGATATCAGATAAGTGATGAGTCATTGTGTGTGCTTTTGCAAACGACTTAGCTATCAAGTTAACTTTCTCTTCTGAGTTGTAAATTAAATGATTATTATTTGACTCACCATTTCGAAGTGGAGGGATCGCAGAAGATTTTTTTCTCAGTGCTTTAGACAACTGCCAGAGTGAATTATCTCGGGTATTGAGCGACCTTATTTTATGTTCCCATTGAGAATTTTTGTAGAGCCTGATTTTGCATCTAATTTCCTGAGTTAAAGCATTTATCACTGACTTAAGACTACTTATGTTATTCTTTCTATACTGTTTCAATAATCTATTTTTGGTATTAATAATATCAACAATACTATGAGGTAGCTTATTTCTACAAATGTTGTTAGTAGTTTTAGTAGGTATATATAAAGAGGCAGCATTTCTAATAGTTTCAGATAAATTAGCAATTTGGTCATCAATATTCTGGATCGAATTAAGATTTGAATTAGTGGAAGTATGAACGTTTATGTAAGATTTAAATGACTTCCAATTTGCTGATTCATAACAGTAAATTGTATTGTTAGTAATGTTGTAAGTTCCGCCTAAATTAAATACAATCGGCAAATGATCTGAAGACAGGGCTTCATTAGTTTGGGGGTGAGTTATATGAGGGCATCTTTTAACAAGTACAATATCAAGAACTGAGGCATATCCCTTCGGAGGGAAATGAGTCGGACTATCCGGAAATAATATGCGAAAATTTTTACGTTCACAATGTTCTCTGATAACACGTCCGTCACGGTTTCCTCTGTGACAATACCATAGTCTGTCTTTACAATTTAAGTCTCCAGCAATAACGACGGAATCACTGAGTGACATAATTTTATCTATGTCTTGCGTAACAAGTTTCACATTCGGGGGTTTATACACACTTGCGATAGTATATATCCTGTTGTTGATTTCTATGTGTATTGCAACAGCTTCAAGTGATTGAATTTTGGGAATTAACACTGGAACATGTTTAATTTCACTTCTTATTATTATTGCGGAACCTCCCCAACCACTTGGCCTGTCGACACGATAAAATGTAAAACCACACTTTCGTAATTTAACACTTGATTTTAAAAACGTTTCACTTACTAACACAATGTCAATATTAGTGTTACATGAACACATATAAGGGTTGTTATATAATATAATTACAAGTGCACACTTTAGTGCGATTGTCCATTATGGTAGTTGTAGTACTGACTGAGCGATGCTTCTACGTAATTACTCATCATTATACAATTGAGACAATTGGATCTCTACACTATCTATACTAGATTATTTTACTTTTAGCTACTTTATCTTATGTAATAGGGAAATATATACAATTGGGGGAAAATATAAAAAAATCTTACTGTCGATGTCCCCAGATAGATTGAAGTAAGTCAGTGGAAATGTGAACTTTTTTAAAAATATAATTATAAATATAATATATAATTTCGTTTTTTTTATCCATAGGCCTTAAATGTTTTATTGAGATTCTAATTCAATTTATTGAAAAGTCTCAGTTGCATTGCTTTGGTCCATATTTTAAAGACGAGTTAAGAAAAGACCTCGATACTTATTTATTTCCATATAAACACCGAGAACAGATTTTTTAAAAGACAAAACAATAGGAATAAAATAGGTAAACCAAAATGAAAAATACATTTATAAAAATAAATAATTGTATATTAAAAAAAAAGATTTGTATGAATAATATAAATAGAATGTATATAAAATAAAGTAAGGTAAGTCAACTGATTAATTAAACCATAAAATTCAGCAAGTAGACTTTATTTTTAGATTTTTACAATAATTCACTGATTTAGTAACATCATCGTAGCAATTATTATTTATTTATTTGCATATGCTCACTTTTTTAACAGACAAGACAAAAATAATAATAAATAAAAAAGGTGAAAAGTATATAAAAATGCATATATAGAACGTATGTATATAAAATAAAATAAAGTAAGGGGAAGGAAGCTATAATTTATAGGTGCCTATATAAGGTCGCTCTTAAACAAGTCCTATAGATGGCAGAATTTGTGGAAAAGAGTTCACCCAGGTGCGCAAATTTGTTGCCAAGTCGTTGCAGCCAATTGAGGTTTATGGGTAAGTTGAATGAAAACCTCAAACTTAAATGATTAAAATAAATTTTCATCAATCAAATCACATACACATAAAACTACTGATAAAACCAACCAATAAATCAGTAGGTAATTTATTATTAATGTTGCACTGATACTTTTTTATGTATGAATTTTACTTAATTTATTACAATATAGGGTGCATTTGAAGAGATCACAGAAAAATAAAATGATGAGTGAGTGAATAAAAAAAACTTTTTTGGGTTTAATTGAGAGCAAAAACTGACAACAAAATATAATCTCATCCCATAATGAGGTAATACATTTTTGCTTCATCTAATTAAGTATTAAAAAAATTCTTAAATATTTTTTTATGATTAATCGGTATTAGGGTTACAAACACGCGAGGAACTATTCAAAGTAAACTTGGCAAAAAGATAATTTAAAAGTCAAATGAAATAAATGTCAACATGCAGTAATTTCGATATGAATGCGATTCACCTGCATAATGATAAGCTTCACTACACGAGCTTTCCACGAATATTGCTTGTAATTGTGCTTTAATATCGTAATGTAACTCTTCTTTTTAGTTCAATTCGTTTCAACGTTAGCTTTGAACCCGTTCCCCTTCGCATGATAGCCTCTCATTAAAAAACAGCATTATATTACGAATGGGTAATAAATATATCCTTTAATAGTAGCAATATTCCCTGCTTATAAACTCTTGTGGATGATTTTCATTATGAGAACATTTTTATTATAATCTTGGGTTCGAATTCAGATGGAATTGAAAACATTAAATTTAATCGATACTTAGACATCATGAGATATTAATTAAATCCCAGTTGATTAAAGGATTTAACCTTATTACATGGATTTTAAGGTGACTGTTCGAAACATAAAATGAATAATTATTTTGTACCTTTATCATTTATTGAATGCTTTGTTCTATATCTACGTTTATTACGGCAAATATTAGTGCCATTGTAAAGCTGTAATTTTCATAAATAAAATTAAATAATAATATCTGGAAAATATCCTTTGTGTCTAACCAACATTTTAAAATATATGACGATCTCATAGATCAGCATCTTTACTTTTGAAATTAACTCACTTTCTTTGTTTGATATACTAAAACAAATATTTTGCTAATTATAATAGAAAAACAATATTCACGTTGCGGTATTTCCACCTACTAATATTAAATATTACGCTAAAAAGCATTAGATAAGCATTTGATACAACTCTAAAGGGCAATTGGATTCCACTAAGTAGGACTTGAAAAAATCATATTTCATATCGAGGATATACTGCCAAAATGCCATATTTCATAGTTTTGATATAATGACGAATTTGTGAAAAAAAGTCACTGTCTTAACCAAACTATAAATTAATGGTATATATTTGAATAATTTACAATGTGGTATAAGTCAATGACTTATTTTATCTTTTATACAATTATAAAAAATTCCTCTATTTTAACTACCAGAACTAACTAAAAATTTAAATTTTACTTAGTTCTCCCGAAATATTGATGATACGACTTAGTGCATTTTAGCAGTATACCCTCGATATGTATATAAGATTAAATTAAAAAATATTATTGGGTCAGATATTTTTAGAAATAACTGAAAGTACTGCTCTTACTAACTTATAACATGGCAGTGTGAAAAAGCTCACTTTTTGTTAATTAACATCAAAACTTCTTTTTTTAATTTTGCAAATCAATATCAGTAAAGGTAACGGTGGTTGATATTGATAAATAAATAAACCAATTGACTGCATTATAGTTCTATATAGTGTACATGATGAAGTTTAATTTGAAGACGAATGGTTCTGTAGAAAGTAGACGCAAGGCACACTTTCCACGTGTATTTTCTGGGAATCCTTCAGGCAGTGAGGCTGTCATTAATATTTGTTCGTCTTGAAGTAAATTCAGAATGTTTATTGTCCGTATTTGTGGGTATAATAGTGTTGTGGTGGTGCAGGTGGAAAGCTAGGGGCGGCTGCAGGTAATGAGGGAGTACGGCCTCCGCT